>NNCF01127388.1:2023040-2046706 GCA_002313205.1 Laupala kohalensis
GGATTGTGCTTTAAGAATGGAGATAATTGACAATCTTCATATCAGATTTCATTTGTGCGGGTTGACGTCACAAGGCTGACGTTGCAAGTGTCGTCACAAGGCGCGTGCTGGCTTGGCGTGCTGAACATTCCGTTATGAGATAAACATGGAATCTTACAGCATGGAACTTATATTGAGTTGTCTAGGCCTTGGAATTTCTGTTGGCCTTGCATTCGGACCTTATTGTTGGTCTTGGAATGTTATGCCTTGGACTGTGTTTACAAGCGGGCCGTGCTGAAGTGTAAACAGTGAATATTCTTACCAAGTGCGGCATATATGATGTTGTAGTTAATTATATTTACAGGAATCTGTAGTTCCTGTGACATCAGCGGCTTTATTGCGCGCGGGCAGGCTGATGTGGGCATTGAGCATTTAACAGGGTTAATGTAGAAAACGCATTGTAAGAAATGTTGGAAGGACACATTTCGCTACAAAGTGTAAAAATTTCGCGTTTTTTGAAATATTTCTGTTTTTAAAACAGTATTATTCATTCTTAGAACCATTTTTACTTGAATATAAGCAGAAGAACAAGACAAATTTAATTGTGTTAATTAGTTTTTTCTATGATTTTTTGTGACATCCAAAGCAGTTCGAAGTGAGGGGTGTATAATAAAATATCCGATAATGAAGTGTAATTATGTATGTATCTGTGAAATAAATTCGATTCAGATGAATGTCTTTTATTTACGAATAAATATCTGAATGGTTCCTAAGGAGGTTTGCATCTTCTTCTCCACTGGTTTCCGCCGTATAGTGGTGCTTCTACAGTGGATAAAGATTTCAAAAGAAATATTAGGAATGTCACTTTTCAAGTAAATACATGTCCACAGAACATGTGAAAGTAATTTGTAAAGTGACAAGAACGAAAATGATTATTTTTTTTTACTTGTATCATTCATATAGGCAGAAAATATTTTCACCGATAATCGTATTAATACACAACACAAAAAATCATTTTGCAAGATAGGTTTCAAGTATATCCTAAGATCTGATCAAATTCTTGGCAGCACAAATTTACGACTTTCAAGATTAATTGAAACTGCGTTTGAAAAGTATCACACCCTCGTGCGCCAGCCATTCGCATTTGAGCTATTTGTTCCTTTAAATCCATAAATGTATAGCTTTAACGGATATTCATTGTACCAAGAATAAGAATACTACAATAAATAACGTTTTGTATTGTGACAACAACGAAAAATTACTTTTTATTCCTTATCTACGGAAGCACGGCAAAATAATTACTTTTTATTCATTGCACAAGTGAATAAAATTATTTAATTCATTTTGCAAGTGAATAATTTTATCGAAATTTCCACGTTTTGTAAATACATTATAAAGGAAATTTCGTTCATGTATTTATGAATGGTAACTACAACTCACCTCCTTCATATTTGAATAATTTTTCTTTATTCATTGTACGCCAGACATGTGAATAACTTTTTATTCGTCTTTCATTTTTGTTAAATAAAAGAATAATTAATTATTTGTCACTAAAGTTCGTCATGTAAAAGAGTAAATATGGATTCGTTATTTGTTTACGTTAAATAAAAGAACAACTTTTTATTCGTTGTTTATTTCCGTCAAAAAATCTTGTTATTCGTCATATAACGCGTATCGAACATAATAATAATAATTTTTCATTCACTTTTCATTTTCATTAAATAAAGGAACAACTTGTTATACGTAAATTAATGAGTGTCGAATAAAAGAGTAACTTTTTATTTGTTATTTATTTACTCCTAATAAAAGAATTACTAGTTTTTCGTCAATTGAATGTTTATTTTTATTCGTTATCTTCACTACTTAAAATCATGAAATATTTTAATTTATTATTATCTTACTATTATTGGGATGAATTACTCTGATTTTGAGCAACTCGGCTTACTACACCATGTTTGTCGTCGAAATAATATTTGTAGTCAAGTCCACTTCAAAGACTGCTTAACAACTATCAATTGTTGGAAATTATATAATTCCACATTCTTATGTTGCTTTCATGATATCTTCCCTCAATCTTTTTTCTTATTGTTACGTATAAGCATTTTAAAATAAATATAATGTTGGATAAAATTATGAGTTTTAAAGTTTGAGTCGTTTCCGAAGAAGGATAAAATTATCGAAAATCCTCATATGTGAATTCACATTTTCACATATATATCATTCATTTTTTAAATATTATATATGATAACAATACTCGTATCTGTAGCATATATATTATTCATGAACAAACGAATTTTGAATTATTATCAATATTATTAATTATAGTATTAATATACAATAACTGTTATTGGATACATAAAGCTCAAAACTAAGAAACATACACAATACCAATAATTTCAATTAATGTTTTTTTCAGTTTAAAAATACTGGTATGGTACAACAAATTCTTTTTGCTCTCCAATTATAAGGAATGTATAAAAGAAGTATTGTAATCGGTTAAAAGAATTCTAGTTCTCTGCGGATCATAATTAATTGGCCCTGAGGAAGCTTTCCTCAAGTGTTGGCGACGATGTTGAATGTTGTATTTGTGTATGTATTGTAAGAAACTTGCCTCCTTTATAACTCGCGAACGAATAAATGTATCGTAAACAAACTTGAGGTTCGACTTCGAATTCATTGGGAATTGAAGTCTATTTGTAAACATTTATTACCGATTTCATTTACATACCACTCTTCTGTTCCAGTTTCTGAAAGTTTCAAATTTTTAAAATATGAATATATATATTTTGATTTTTCAGTTAATTATGTGAACAGATTGCTAATCCGCACTTCCGTACGTTTCGTTTTCAAGATACAGTGAAAACTTATTACGCAAAAAAGAGTCGTGTATTTTAGACCGACCTATGAGGCAATTGCAAAAAAATATTAAGATGGAAGATAAATCATGCAAACTGTACTTTAATGTTCAGATATGGAAGTTCAAAGTTTTACTGACTAAATTTTTTGTGGGATCGAGGTATAAGGAGGTGTAACAACCAGCGAGCGTGTTATGAAAATGATCCTACTCACACCAAGCAAGCGTCGGTTTTAATTTGCAAATGAGCCTGAAAATTAAACGCTCCGCAAATAGGGTAATGTGGAAGCGATTTGAACTGGAAAAGAATGAAAAACAATACTTTCAGTTTTCGGCATCAGGAGGAGGAGTCGCACTACACATGTTCATTATGGGTAGGACCCATCTCTTCCGAATTTTCTCTGTCCACGTGGTCGTGAACGTTATTTTCCGCATGCAGCACATTATTGATCTGTCTCGCAGATATGAACCACCAAGGAACATCTCTTTTACCCTTCATGTGTTAATAGTTTTCTTATCTTATCTATTTTCAAGTGTTCGACAAGTTCTGCTTAAAACTGCGTGTTGATCTCTGTAACATCAGGACCAGTTCAGTCTATTGATTTGTGAAATATTAACTTTTTCACGTATTTTGCTAGCCGGAAATTCCTAAGAAGATTAAGGGTCGGGCCAGGCGCCGCCAAATAAGGAAAAGTGACCAACACTAAGCCTTCCCTTTCATTATGTTGTTGCTGGACCGTTTCCATGTACTTCTGAAAATTGAGTAGGAATGCCCTCAGAAGAATGTTGCAGAAACGACGCCGGTTCGTCCTCATGGTGGAGACTGCTTTCCTAAAACGTCCGAAGGGGACTAAAGCGTTAGATTGCTCATTGTGGTAGTGGAGGCGTGATCACGTGACCTCCGCTTCCGTATATATTGGGAGGATTGAAGATCTTGTAAATACACAGAAGTCCGCGGTTTACTGAGATGTGACCTGGCTAGTATTGGTCGTCAAACCGCTTAAGAATTGCTGCGGTAATTCAATTACATGGCTATTAGGAGCGAATGACGTAACTTGTAACAGTTAGTTATTTCGGGATAGCAACTTGTACTTTTTGGAGATTCGGATGATCTAGATAGATTTCCGAATTAATTGTTAACACCAGTATTCCTATCTGTGTGTAATTGATGCTTTCAGACAGCATTAACTGTGTAATGACAAATTCATACTTGTATTTATGATTTGACAGTTCGTTCAAGTTTGTAAATACGCAGATTTCGATTTAACTTGTATTAAAGGAATATTTTATTGTTATTACACGAGTGTTTAATTGCTTGGGAAACCAAGCTGGTGGCAGCGATCTCTACCATAAGGGTGTGGTATTTATGGTTGAAACCCGCTTCTACCCAAAGAACCCACACTGCATCTGGGCTTGTGGTGTGGTGTAACAATCTCTTACAGTACAACACCACTCCTCATCATGGTGATGAAAACCGACACTACTGTTTTACGCACTTTCCTCCTCAAATCGCTTCCGCATTCGACCATTAGGAGAGGTCTCAATTTACTGCTCATACACTCGTTACGGCCGACTCTATGTCAGTATGAATAGGGTCACTTTCATTGTAGTCACTCAGTACTAAAAACTTCGTGGTTAATTTATTTAGGCAAGTAGTTGTACATTATTACTAAAAAGGTTTTGATATTTTTATTGAAATTCCTAAATTTAATTATATATTTCGAAAATTTCTTGAATATGTGATGGTACGGGAAATATTTTATTACAATATTTTTAAGTTATTTTTCCCTATTTATCTAAATTCATAAGTTTGTACAACATATTGTGACAATTCCTATTCACTCAAAGAAATTCAGAATTCGAATTTTACGCCGAGTCGAATGACGTAGCTAGTAAAATTACAAAAGTTGACGTTCAAGTTTCTTGGCAGTAGTTCAGTCAAAGTACAGACAAAAAAACGAAAATACGAAAATAACTCATCTTTTAGTCAAATTTGTACTTTTAACCACATACATCAGTACCATGTTTTCAAAAAAATGTAACCTAAAAAAAGTAGCGGAACATGAAATTTAATTTAAGTTTGTATGCATATTTACACTTTATCTTCAACTGCTCCGGAGTTACGGTAATTTGAAGCTTTCAGGTTAATTTACACATTTTGAAGGAAAACTCTTCATAGCAGTTCATATTTTTGGAGGGTAAGAATTTAGATACTTTAAGAGATACTCTCGTGACATATATCCTAGCGAAGCGCAAGCACTAATAGGAGGGGTGAAACCTCGAAACACCTCGAAGTGGAGTAAATAAACAAATTAACAAAAGTATTTCAAATCTATCTATCTAACATACCGACATATGAGAAGGGAATGAAAAATCTGCCATTCAAAGAAGGAGAAAATAATACAATCGTGGTATTTGTATACTTGAGAAGGCTACACGTAAAATCATAATACGTTCAACATTTTCTATGTTCAGAAAGATATTACAAAACGTTTCCTAAATTTTAAAGTTTAATATAAAATTACATATTAAAAAAAAGATTTCGCATAAATAAGATCTTTAGAAATCAAAGAGTAAAGGAGAATTATAGGAATTATATTCTAGTCATTTGTATTTGCATTACCATTGGCAATTCCATTCGTATGGTCCATTGGCTACGATTGGAACTTTACAAATGTGAACTTAAAGTATTTTAAAAGAGTTCGATATTTGTTTTGTACGCTTAGATGATGTGTCTTCAGGATTCATGTGCCTTGTATTTTATGTGCTTTATGTATTTCGACTCGGTGTTACCAAGGCAATTATCTACTGGATGTATGGAAGTGAGACCGACGGCTATTATATTCTGGAATTTGCATGTGCATGGTTATTGGAAAATAAAAGTTGTTTGTTACTAAAGAGTGACAGTTATTAACGACAAAACTGTAAATACATATGTAAATTTATTCTGGAACTTCTTTATTTTTGAGACAAGGTTTTTGTGCTTAATTTTGTCCCGACCATCTGTTTGGAAAATCTGTCTCAGTTTACAACTTTGGAATATATTTTTATGTATACTTCTGTACTGATAGATCTTTTCTTGTTCCACATTGATCAGGGTAATACGGCCTCAAATAGACGAGTTAAAGTTCATTGTCAGGGAGGGAAAATTTTACGAAAGAGTTATTTCCAAATAGTAAAATAAAAGAACCTTCGGAGGTCCGGAAAAAACGTATTTATGCGATACACACTATGAGCGTTGGTTACAATAAATGGTTTACGTTTTTTAAAAATTGTATTGGACTTACATATTTATTCATATTAATAGTATACTTGACTTATTACAGATTTTTTCGAGAATTTGTAGGTAAAATTTCACTATTTGTTGAGAGAAGAATACAATTTTGAATCGTTTGGGTTATACGAATGAAACACTATATACATGACAGTATATTTTTTAAACATTGGAGGCCAATCTTAATTTATTTTTTGTAATTTGCCGTAATCAGTTGAACAGTTTTTATTTCTGAATATCTTCGTGTCTCATCACCAAGACTAATTGATATTTGAAACTTTCACACAACACTGATTTTCCTACCAAATTCTGCTAATTTTGATATAGGCAATCTTGGGGCTGTTCAACTTTTTGAAGTATTGGTTCTTTTATTGTTTTCCCAGCACGCAGTTCTCAGTTTTAATGAAAGATTCACTGATCTTTTCGTGGAGGTAACAAATACAGGATGCGGCAACATAAAGTCTTTTTTTCAAAACGCAATAAAACCTATTTTAAAAATAATTCACCCTTACCTTTGTTCTTTTACTATTAAATAATTAAATGGTTTTCTCGATCTTTTGAAAATAAGAACTTAAATAAGGGCTAAGCCTTGTACAAAAATTAATTATAATTTGGAGTTGATTGATAGTAATTAATTTTAATTTTGAGAGAGATGATTAATATAAATTACTGCATTCTTATGATCTTCCTAAATAAGTTCTCGCAATCTTCTAAATTTATATAGGGCTGGAGTTGCTAGATTCATGATATAAAGGTTAAATTACGGCACTTATTACACCATCCTTTTCTGTTTACTTACGTCTGATGTAGCTCGGAACAGAGAGTATCTCCCTTATGACATTAAAGTTACATGCAACACGCCACAAATTGCCTCCAAGGTACTTACTACGAGCTGGACTCACCACTAAACAACTCCACTCTACACGGAGGGACAACATGCAAAAACACTGCATGTTACCTCTGCAAAAACACTGTTTGCTTGGAATGACCAGAATATGTGTGCATGATAAAACTTTCTATTTTAATTACTAGTGGTTTAACTCACGTCCTCACAAGTGAATAAAAATCCTGAAGTATACTGCCACTTCACATCTGCTTTCTCTTCTCGTAAATCTCTCTTGATGTGAACGATGATAAAGATAAACATGACAAATATTCTACTATACTAGGATTCATGTAAAAATGGGAAGTCACAGGCCACTCAAACAAACACAAACTTGATGGGGAAATCATAGAGGATTTTTACTTTCTCATGCAAATGTTTGTAATCATGAAAAAATTCGAAAGCGAGATTTCGTCGGTAATATCCGTTTTGGCGATACCTGATTCTGAATTTGTTTTGGCATAATGTCCATCCGTCTGTCGTCCGTCGGTCTGTCCGTCTGTGCTCAGAGATTCTGGGTAAATGGATGAATATTTTTAATTCATATTTTGTAATTACAGTAGAATTTACTTGTCGATGCACGTACTCTGATTTATTTTACTTCAAAACAAACAGTACTTCACATGGAAGTCAAAGTACTCTTTCGCATATTTCTCAAAAATGGCTCCAGCAATTTTTCTTAAATTTTCTGTACGTAAAGTACAATTATTCTGCATTACACCTGCATTAGTGGTATTTCGCTTGAATGTTTGGTATAGACGCAGCAAAAACAATTATTTCAGATACATTTACACATAAGTATACTGCTTCAAAAAGCTTGAATAATATTTCGCAGTGTAAATGCACCAAGTAGACGTACAATACCCTTTTCGTAAACTGAAATGAAAGATATGATAATGATAAAATATATTGGAGGACAGTAAACTCCCTGCAGATACGAAAATACACCAATTTCTGTCTACAACGAAATTACATTTACATAACACTTTTATAATATTTTTGTCATACTTTACTGCAGATGCAGAAATGTATATGAGAAAGTTTGTGGAATGGTTTTGCACCACTAGTTTATTACTCGGCCAAAGAGAGAGTACGACAGCGTCTTAGGTCTGTACGACCCTGACATTGCCCTGAAGAAGGCCGCAGCAAGATGTCCGAAACTTCTTTGGTTATGTCCACTAAGACGCGGTTTGTCCCGGATAAACAAGTTTATATTTCTTTAGTATTTTTTGTTTCATATTATAAGTTGTATCTTTTTCCTACTTATGGACGAAAATTATCTGTTAGGAACGCACGTAAAATATATATGATTCCTTTTTTACCTTATTAATTAAATATAATGTAAAGTAAAAAGAAATGAATCTTTTTGAATTATGTATCTTGTAGTATAAATAAAGAGAAACGTATCTTGTTGAATTATGCTCCGCAATTACTCATTTTCTTAAAACCATATTCACGTAAATCTTTGGATGTCAATTGCGTAAAACAATATTCTCATAGGATGTTCTAGTCTAGAGTCATGACAATTATAGGAGTTGGAATAAATTCTAATGTTTCGCGATTTGATATCTACTCTTGAAACAAAATAGTAACTGTTCCTTATAGGAATTTAGTTTATTACTCTAAACTCTTACCTTGGATTATATTCCTAGCCCTAAGGAACACAAGCACATAGGTCTTGTTTAATTCTAATAAGTAATTTTTGCATGACACGAATTCAAACGAGGTTTTTTTCTAAAGTTTGACGGGTAAAGTATATGGATTCTACTAAAGTACGTATGCACATTATACGCCAAAACTATGAAACCAATAACATTAATGAATCGCTTTTGTGCTAGATATCTTTGGTGATTTTAAAGAGAATATTTGTGCAAAATAACAAAATTCATTTGAGTTAGGCCATTGAACTTTAGAAGTGTCCAGCTACTTCCAAAGAAGATGTGAGACGTAATCTGAAGCGGTCATGTATCTTGGGATTTTTCACGATGTAGATTTACAGCATAAGTAAAATTGCTGTCACAGTCCTCGTCAGTCACAGTTCTATTCAGACCACACTGTACTAAGGTTTGGCTTGGACCATGAGGAGCTCACAGTAGATACAATGAAATCAGTAATGTTCCGTCACTAGTGGGTATTAAATGGACGTTGAATTTCTAAACGGGCTATTATTCACGAGGAGACACAATTCTCCAAGATGGGCATTGTGCTGATAATCATATAACTTCAAAAAACATATTCAGAATTACTGACCTTGTTTGTTTCATCCAATGACAAAAATCTCGAAACATAACATACACTACTGTGTGACTCATATATCAACACGTCCTCTTTAATGTAATTTACATTTACGATAATTTAAACACAAAGAGAATGTTTTAATATAAACTGATTTGAGACATTTTAGACTAGATTTCAGAATTGTCAAGAACAAATAATTTATATAATTGTCATTACCACAATAAATCGGGAGCTAACATTAACAATTTTTTTTTCCATTTATCGTCAGGAAGACATGCACTAAAACTTAATATTATTTGAATATGATTCAATTTTCTTACTACTTATAACTGGTAAATTGATTCATGAATTATATTATTAAATTAAGTTTTCGAAATCTATTAATACTGTAGCGTTTCTCGTAATTCTCTCACTAAAACGAAAATAACTTTTGTGAGAAGAGTGTCTCAAACTGTTCCCAATAAATTGCTCGATTCGGTTCGAAATAACTCTTCAGAAATTACGCGTTTCATTTCACCGGAACTCATTTTCCTTGGCAAGTTATCACTCCATAAGTTGAAAACTAGAATTAATGTAGTTAAAGTGGATGAATAGAAAATAGAGTGGATCTAAAGTAGAAGAACGTTTGCCGATCAGGTTCTGGTTTCGGATTCCCGAATTTCGTTCTGTTTAACCTTCAAAATATTTCTAAGGAAAATATTCATCAATTCCTTTTTTCGCGAAGATTACCTTCATTCGCTTTATATTCTCATTAGACTACATTCCGGTTACATGTACTAAGTCAATTGCTCTAATGATGCGGTGAAATTTGTGTTTTGGAACGCAAATTTCTTATGACATTTATTTGTGTATGAAAATTTCCTAAGAAAAGACAACCGTTTTTGAAGTGATAGGGATATTCTTTGCTATTATGATTAATTATAAAAAGCAGTATACAACAACACAGTAAAACCACATACCATTCTATCACGCATCATCAACTTAAAACATTATCTAAAAAGATCTAAATCAACTAAACATCATGACTAAACTAAATCAAATACAACAAAACATCAACACACACACTCCAATAACGAAAGTCAGGTGAAGTTATATGAAATTTTCACAGTTAAACAATTTTTTTCTACGTATAACCACGGAAAGAAAATATTTTTAAAATATGCTTTTTACAAATTTTAATATCAGTTATATTGTCTTTGCCTTAAGGGGATGAAAGAAATAATTCTGAAAAATCGAATGAATTTACAAAGAATATGATAGTGACTGTCTCATCATTCAATGAATCAATATCGGAGATTTGATGTTACGTACTTTGATAGATATTAAAAAGTATTTAAATCCACAATTAGTATGGAAAGTAAATATGTGAAAAGTCACTATCTTATTGGATAATGCACGAAGGCCAAAGTGTATTCGAAAATATTCCAAACGTAATTAATTCGAAATCTTAAATCAATTATCGAATTAAGATGATGTCTCTACGTAATGAATCTTGTCAATATTTATTTTGATATTAGTTTTGTATTGTATGGTATTATTTTATACTTTGTTACGTTGTCATAATTTTTTATTAATCCTGTACATGTATTCAAAACGAAGAGGAAAACTGAAGTATTTTAAAAACAAAATGATGAACTACTGTATGTGTAGATCATCTCTTTTTGAGAAACACGCCTTCCTTCCAGAGTGACAGATGGACTCTTTGACTTGACAGAGAAAATATAGGTCTTCTCAATTCATCTGAGAGCGAACACGTCGAAAGAAATGAAGCAGAGACAGGAAAACGACGTGGATTCTAGTTCACAAAATATTGGATGCCATATATTATACATTCTTTTGTTAAGGTTTACTGAAATAAATTATTTGAAGTTAATACAGTCTCCGGAATATATAAGAATTCACGTTTTAGAGGTATCTTATGTCAGGCTTGTACAAAAAGTATTGTCTGAGAGTTTATATTTCGAGTATAATGAAAGGTAATGTCCTAATTTAAAAATTACATTGATCCTCTTTATAACTCTTAGAAAAACTTTATTTGATACATATTTTAATTACGTCTGTAGAACATACACTGGCTGTGTTTCCCCTCCTGTTGTATCTTACTTTATGTATTAAACAGCATTACCGTGAAGTAATATACAACTTGGAGGGGAAAGTGGGCCAGTTGCGCGACTCCACCTTGAGGGGCACTGGAGTCGTTTTACCCGTAGTGACGTCTAGGGGGAGTTCCTCTATCTACTTTTCTATTAGTTATAGTATGTCGTCGACAGAGAGAGTCCCTGTTGCAGGAAGTTGTGTTATCAGATCTGCCAACAATATCAAAAATTCACCAAAATTAGCGAGATAATTAGCTAGATGAAGTGGGCCGTGGGGTATTTTGTAATGATAAAGAGTGGATATTGCGCTAGTAGAGCGAGTTTGTAAGAACGTTGCAACCATTTGACTTCGTAGTACGAAAATGCTCAAGTAGAAGCGTTTTTGTTCAAGCTTTCCGATATGTTCCTCTACGTTATTGTATATGTTTTTTCAACCTTATAGAATCTATTCCAGTGTAATTGCATAAATTTCTTTATTTCATTGTGTATTCCGGGGTTTAGGTCTGGGTGGAAATAATGTACAGTTGTGTAAGGCGAACAAATGATGTAGTGGTTAACACCCCTACGATCAAAGCAGGAGTCCCGGGCTCAATTCCCGGCTCCTCGCCATTTTCACCTGACCGAAAATTATCACAATGTTGCGGAATGTTTTCTAGTGTTATTGAAGATGTCTAGTGATGTAATATGCATAATTAATTTTAGATATTTGTGCATACATTACTGAATATGTGTTTTTTGTTCCTTTCCCAAAAAACTGTAATGTGGGTGATCCGTTTGAAAGACAACTAATTAAATTATTCAATTCAATTCAAAAGGGTTTTATTTGACATATTTTTTATATTCATATACAAACACATTGCAAAAAATATTGGCGGGGCTGGCGGCCTCTGCATCTATGCTTAAGCCGGAGGATGCTGTGGACTGTGCATAAAACTAATGGAAGTGAACTATTTCCACAACGAATGAACGTATATGCAGAAAGAACTCTTAGACCTGCTAACCTAACGACCAAGTATTTTTGATACCGGTCACCCGCAGCGTGGTTGTTGATTTAGTTGACGGAACTCCCCCTAGATGGTGCCACCCTACTCTCCCCTCCTAGTATAATATTTCTCCATGGTTGAAATTCCAAACTTGCTTGAGTTTTGTCGCGCGTCAAACGATACATTTTATCCACGACCTACTTGATCATTCAAGAGATCATTGTATAAGTATGATCAAGTTGGTCTTGATTTCATCGTGATCTCCTTCAAATTTTTATAGGTTAACTCACGCTTTTGTGCTCATTTCGAGATATAGATAATGTCTCTTAATGAAATTATGATTGGAGAAGTATGCAAGAGACGTTCCCTTGATTTTTTTCGCGTATTTCACGCAACGCAATCTGGCTTAAACGCAGGACACTCAGTCCTGGCGAAGTGACGCTACACTTTTGTCGCTTGAAGTTGTCGCGCGATGTCGCAGGCGTTTTTCGTCCACGCAGGACACAGTCTAACGTTTCTCATTTCGTGAAAAACTCATTTCAGAAAATTTTTTACCCATCACGCATATTGGATCAAATATGTCAGTAATTTAAAAACCAATGACTTTGCGAAAATAAATACTTCTGACCTCAATTTTCAATTATTGAAAATCTTATAGCGTAAATCTGATACAATTTTACCAAAATTTCTTCCTTTTTTTGCAGATTCTGTTTTCTTACATGCGTTAAAGGGATATTTTGTGTGTGCGTAAAATTGGTCTTTGAGTGTTGGATATCTCACCATAATAAACCAGTTTCAGTGTTTAATGCTCCTGAGATTACTCGAAATACACAACATACTTTTTGCTGAATTTTTTTGAATCCGCCTCTGCCTTAGGGCCCTTGATCGGAATTGATGGGATGGTCCCTTGCTTGCTTCCGGAGAGTAAATTAGTTTTTTTTCCTCCACGTGGTCATACGCAGTTTGTACTGTTTTTTGACAATAAATTTATTTATTATTATTACTCTTAAAGACTAATCCATGAATTATATGTCATTGATAGATTTATATGTATGTCAGTGATATTTCACCGAGTGAATTGTTTCATTGTATGAACTTTGCGATTCTTTGTCATATAACATTGTATTTGTTTATTAGCGTAGTTCTTTCTTTATTCAATTACCATTTTTACTTATAATCGATGCTCTGCAATTTTTATCTCAATTTGTCATAGTTCTTCTTCTTTGTGCAAAGGAATGTGGAGTAGATTAAGTAGAACTTCTCACTACTATACAATACCATGAACTACTCACTATTATACATTTCCAGTTTTAGCTTCCGTTTAGTTTTTATTTAGTTTTAGTTTTATTAGTTTTAGTTTTTATTTTGTTTCAGTTTCGAAAAGGCGAATCTCAAACCTCGTCTAGTCTAGCGTGCAAATAAAAATCGAATGCAGTGTCAGGCCAATAACGTCCGTTAAGTATCAAAACCCTTACATAATGCTCTCTAAACGTTAGTAAAGATTGCGAACTTAACTGACAAGCGAGCAGGGAACTACCACAAATTTGAAAGAAAATACTCGAAGGAAAATCAGCGACGATATCGAATAAATTACGCTCAGACTGCGGAGATAATATAGAAAATAACATTAAATATTAATACTAGCAATAAGGAATTATAAATATCCATTAAAATTACGAAGTGTTAGAAACGTGTGATGATTGCCACAAATTTGTTGCCGAAAAATTCTTAAGAATATTTTAAATAGTTGAACCATATTTTAAATGTTGTGTAACCAATATCAAAATTAAATTTTCGGCCTTTAGGTTTTGGCTACGTGAGTACTGTGCGCCCATGGTGGAGAGGTGAAGCGTGTAGGTTGCAGCAGGGGATGGGGATGGGGACGACCGCCGCCGCCAGCGATCGATTGCTTCTCCGCCTTCCGCAGGCGCTTTACGACTCAAATTTGATGCCATGCGACGCCCTCTGGCACACCCTCGGAGAGTTGAGGATCGTGGCCAACCGAGCGGATGACATCTTGGTTCACCAGCTTCGACAATGACAAAATGCATGCCTCGCGGATTTTTCAGGAGCGCTTTGCATGTTTTTATTGGAGTTAAATCCATTTTTAGCAAAACGAATAAATTAATTGTTAAACCAAGCAAAAGATTTAATGTCTTATGATACGATTTCGTGAGACTATGTTTGTAATCTAGATAAAATAAAAATTAATGAATGCGTCAATTAGATCGTGACTTGATGACTGGTGAGTGACGCGACTGAAAAATTGCCGTTATTGATTTCCTTCGTCCTCTTACTCCCTTCAATATTCCACTGAGAGGAGAAGAAATTATAAACCTTCAGCTGAGAGTTCATTGTATCGATTTACTCAGGGATCTCCTAAGTTAAACTTGTAATCTTGAAACAAACTCACCGAGATCATAAACATTTTAGACCATGCATCTAAATGCTGTTGTTTGATCGCCTCAGTGTAATCGTTCGTCTTAATTTAATTACAAATCTAATACCTACTGTTTCTATTAATGGTAGTTTTGTCTAGAAGACTTAAATAGGAGCAATACTTATTTATAATGACTAGATTAACAAAGTGTTTTTTTAAATATATCCGACTGCTTTATGACTTGAATGAGACTGAGATTTGCTTCTGTGAACATGAACGAGTAACTCGCAAACATAGTTAGAGAATGTATGAAAATCAACGCATCAAACTGCTAGAAAACGTTTTGACACAACTTATTTCAGACTTCGAGCACAACACTTGACAAACAACCTCTTATCTAGGTTTTATATCCGTAACTTTCTCTTGGAAGTTCATAAGCTAGATTTCTGACGCTACAATTTGGCTTCGATGGTGACGATCAAGTTTAATGTCACTTGAAAATTACAGTACACCACCAAACGGCAGTGAATATAATTTTTTTGGTATATAAGTAATTTTAGGCTTCTAAATCTCCTTAATTGAGATTACCCACTTCTCCAGGTAACAGATGAATTATGTTTTACTAAATATAAATGAAAGACGGGAACGGTATATGAACTCAGAACTTTCAGCTTTGACGCGCAACCGACTACGCCATACCGTTTACCATTTGTGTTAGTTTGCTATTGCTATTCAATTCAACTTCAACCTTTGCTAACAATCGAACATTTAATCAACGACAACTGCACACGTTGTTGGTTCCGCGTGAGCGCGTTTAAATGAAGGTCCCGGATTCGAATCCCGATCGCGTCCTCCACTTTCACTTAATATAACATAATTAACAATTTTAGGGATTAGAGATTGTCTGTATGTGCGCTCTCTCCTAATACTCTTAATGCTGCAAAATGAGTAGCGCAATGAAGAATATCGTTTATGATCTTACAGAAATTTTATTTTAATGATAAAGAGAGCGTAGTTAAAATGTAACATTACAATTCATGGTCAAAATAAAAGTTTAAATATACTTTTTAGAACTGTAACGAAAAAAATATCTTCTAAGATATAGCAATACTTCAAACTCGATGACTTTCCGTTGCGTATTCTGGTCATGGGACCAACAAATATTCATGTTTAGGCAGTAACGGTTAACAGCGTTTACATGGTCATGTGATACTTTTTGGTCATGGCTTTAAAAAGAAATATAACAAATCTTTCCTCATAATAGATCATATCTTGTGGTTTTGAACGCATGAAACCGAATGTAATGTAATTTTCATCGAAATCATTAGTGCTGATTTCCAGGTAAAATTCACGATCACTCGTTTGATAAAACACGAACAAACAATTCGATATCACAAATGTCTCGCCACAAATGAACGCTCATTACCATCAAATCGTGAAAGTCAAGTCTAAGGTACTATTTAATAGTTAATTGCAGTCAGAAGACATCAATAACTTGCTCTGAGAAGGAATTTTCATGTTTTAACGGTGGAGTGCTCAGGTAATTTCGGAACCTTTGTGACAAATATAATTCATATTTGTGCCATTCAGACATGTTTCGAGATGATGTCTAGTCATTAATATTGCTTAATTGATATACAATATTGACATTCAAGCATTGATAATGTACAATGGGCATGGACACTAATGAGACGCTTCAGAGAGCCATAAAACATTTGTTAAAGGTAGGTATTTGGGAGATTTTTTTTCTTCTTCGAGATATCGTGTTATCTTTGAATTCACAAAAGATTCTAATTATTCTTCAATAGCATGAAAGTCATCGACTTAAGCATTTAAATATGCCTTCATGAAAATTATTATTTTTGTTTGACGTATTGGTGAAACTCTTTGGCATTTTTAGTTGAAAAGAACTTCATGACAGAACACGTCTGCATTTAACAAAATATTCTGATTTAACAAAATACGTTTCAGAAAGGAAAATAAATGTATATTTTTATCGTAAAAATATAATTAACTATAGTATTCCGTATTGTTGACGTTGTGAAAGAAAAGTTAAGATTGGGTGCTCGATTTCATTGAGTGGTCTGATTGCTCGTGTTTTAATATCTTTCCTCAGATGGCAATATTGACGTTATGTAAAGAGCAATCAAAATGCTAATGAAGTAACCTCATAATAATGAATCCCAACCTTAGACAGAGTAAATCAAAAGTCCCTCATAGTCAGCTGTTCAGAACAATAGTACGTTTCTCGGGATGTCAAACAAAAATTCTCTACGTGCTTGATTTTCTAGTGTTTTCTTTATTAAACTGAGGTATTTAGAAAGAAATTTTCGACTGCAATAGAGATATAAGTCATAGTAATTTGTTTGGAAAAAAGATTTAAAATTTCAGTGATCATATGTGTGTTTGGGATATTTATTTCTAAATGTACGCACGTTATAGGAAACGTGTGTTAGTTCGTTGTTTGTGGCGAGATATTTTATAATTCATAAATTATATTTTAATTTAAAATATAATTATATTTTAAAATTCATAAATTCATGATTCAGTATTATTTGAGTATATGTAATAATATGTAGTATGAAGATGCATTGGAAGGATGTAAAAAGGTGAATATTAGATTTGTGTGTAGGATGAGTGTATATGGATCGAGGATTACATGCCCTGATGATAAGAATTATATCGAAACGTCGGCAAGTAAACATTGAGTACTTTATATGTGACCTAAACGCAAAAATCTACCAAATCCCATTTTAAATCGGGGGTCAAGAACAATTTGGAGGATATAAATTATATATTATATTTGTGGAATAAACTGGCAGTCAGCAGTCACTGATTTTTACATTAACAATACCTCTTAGTCTGGACACTAAAACAGATTAATTCCATGAGCAAAACTTAAAAACTCAAACACATAAATTTTCATCATTATTACACGGTAATTTGAATAAAAAATTTTTTTTATAATTCTTATGATCCTCAAAAATAAATTTAAAATACTCCCATCAATTTTCAAAACTTGGGAAAAAATAATTTCAGGAAAGGGCTTATAAATGTTTCGAAAGATATGTAACTATTTTTAATTTTTTGGCACTTAAACCTGAAGTATTGATACAGGAAAAAATTAAACTAGAGCGTGGTGCACTACATCTTTTCGAAACAATAGTGTACGCAACTTCATACTACCAAGATATCAATATTAGTTTATAATTATTTGTAAATGTTTTGTAATTGCGAAACCTGGTTCGTAGTGTTCCATTTCATGACATTTCCTTATGACTTAGCATTTAACTTTTCGACAGATTTGATGTACTACATCCACGACGGACGCCAATAGCAAATAGTCAGTCCTTTACTTCCCCTGAATGGAAAAAGAGTTTGAGTTAGCAACTACTACCATCTTTGTGGTAACCGACCAACAAACTCACTGAAACAGAGGACTCCGCTTCAAACTATGCTGCTAAGTATAAACAATTAGGAGAGTAATCATGCATCTGAGTGAACTTCATGAGGAAAGATCTTCCTATGCACCTACCTAAATTTCCAATATTCCATTTTTCTTAGTCATATGTACGATAACGAATAAAAATCACATGTTTTTTTCTTCTTTCAATAAAACTAATTAATGTTCGATTTTTTGAGATTGTTTACGAATAAGATAAAAATAAAAAATAGACCAAAGGGTGTTTTCAAATTTAGAAATCGCTTTATCTTAGACTGAATGATGAATATGTTTATTTATTTCTTTGATGTCTTACTGTTGCAGGCGGCGAAGTTCCGTCAGTAGCCGTTATATCATGTAGCCCAAAAAATACTTGAAAAGATGTGTCCTAAAATGAACTCTTTATCTCATTCTGTAAAGTTAACCCCATTCAAGTAGGGAGAATCTCTGGGTATAAATATCACATATTTTGAAAAACATCGACGCATGTGAAAAATTATTAACTATCAAGAACTCGCATTTAAATCTATATCAAGTCAAAGTTGTTGCTAACGCAGGGATAAATTAAAGATTAACTTAGTTCATTATCCCCACGTACTTATACGAAGTTTACAACTGTTTTTTTTTCAATAAAGTTTAATTTTGGAATCAATGACAGATTCATAATTTTACTAAAGGAAAGAGATACACTTTTATCTTTGTTTTCCCTTATAAGATTGAGATTTATATATATATCGAGGAACTCATTTTCAGAAAGAATTGCATATATGCCATTGTTTTTTCGAAGGTGAGACATGTGGAAAATGGAGGGGAAAACGCAGCTAAAATCCTCTCCCAATTTTTGAGTTGAGCGCGAATGGATTCCGCATTCTTCCGCTCTCTGACGCTACAAAGATGCTAGGGGATACGAAGGTAAGATTAATCTAAGTAATATCTCGGAAACTGTAAGCGTCAGAATTATGACATTCGCGCAATTTTGCTTCATTTGTTGCTCACACTAACATGTGAGTATATATTGCAAGGCTCCGGTCAAGCCCTCGACTGTCAAAGAAAGAAAGTTGTGGACAAAATTGTAAATTTTGTGTCAACCCACCTCAGTCTCCCCTACTACTTTCAGTATGTTACAATTTTCTATCCAACTTTGTGTTAACCACTTTTCATTCAAATTGATTAATTATATTTTTTAAACTACATCAACAAACAAATAAAAAGTTTCTTCGGAAAACCAGTTGGTTCTTCTTCAAATATGTTTAAAAATGAGAATCTAATTATGAAGTTGGGCGTACATATTGATATGGAGTAAAACATTCATATAATACAGATCTGAATGCGTTCGATTTTAAATAAATTACATTCACATAATGTGTCGTTGCAACAAATTTAATAATAAAATAGCTTGACGAGCTTGTAATAGAAAAAATTATAGGCGTGGGAGTAGGGGAGTGTTTGTGTCATGTCCAAAGTCAATATTTGTTTTTTTTTCTCTCGTTGGTGTTCGCATAGTGCCAAAGAACATACAGATTTTTTTATGAAACTAATCGCGTTATGAGTCTTTTTAAATTCTACGTGGAAGAAATTTCTCTCCAAGTTCTGTGGTAAAAGATTGTAGAAATCATAGTGGATTAGCGAAACGTTGCGTGAAAAACCTAAAAATGCATTGTGCGCCACAGACATTGAGTCGAACGGCTATTGTATCGGATGCGAATATACATTCCAAACACACAATCGGAAATCAATAAGATTATTGAAGTGAAACGCTTCCTTCCGCAAACATGCAATATGCTTCAGCCATTCGATTTCCTTGGAGAACGGAAAGCATTGGCGAAAGCAGAAACTCCTAAATAACTTTTTCCAAACGAATATATTTGCTATGTGCTTTCACGGTGTTTACGTTTCTACAACTTAACTTCCAATTTCCATTTCATTTAGAACGATCCTTTACTCTCTGCGTTTTAACATATGTATCCAAACAACTAGTATATTGGACATTCTTTAATTAAAAATACCATAATATAACGAAGTGGCAATAATATAACAAAGTAATTGCGATAGAAACTGATGACCACAGTCGACCCCGATCAATAGAGATAAATTAGTGAAATGGAGCTGCAGATTTCAGTTTGAGAAATATATTGTTTTAAAACCCTTGTTTAAAATAACGACAAAATTGAAATACTGCTGCAATATTTCCTATTTCACACAATATTACTATCTCTAATATGGTCAAATTATGCGCAATATTTTGATATTTAAAAAACATTGCATTTTAAGAATTGTTAATTAGCTACAATGTGTTTAAAATAAAATGTAATATCAATACAATTTTTATTCTCAACAAATTTGCCATTACTATTTCCAGATTATTGAGGTAAAGTCGAATAAATCTCAAGGTATCAACACGGCTCACGTTTCGAATTTTGTTTTCCTTCTTCTTCACGGTTGCATTTATGTGGATAAAATATGGAAATGAATAAAACAAATGACAGTAAATAAAGTTTTAATAAAGAAAATATGAAGTTTCGAAACGTTTACCGCAGTGATAACTTGAAATATCTCAACTGAATCTGTAACCAGTGAAATCATTCAATTGCTTCGTTTCATGATGTTCCATTCATCAGAACCGGTTTTTCTCGTTTTCTTTAAGTGCTGATGCGAAATTTCATTACAAGAGCTGAAGAGAAGCAATTCTTTTCTTCATTTTCTCGCGTAGTGAATCCAAGATAATTTGCTCATCTCTGATTGGTTTCCGTGGAACGTTCGGCGTGCGCTCTACCGGGGGATCCCGATGACACTTGGTCTATGGGGAGTTCATCTGTTTCTCGAACGACATATGGGAGAGCGTGGATTGATTGCTTCAACTAGAGGAAAACCTCTTACTTATTTATCCATCTATCCAGGTCTCATTACTATAGAACTTCATTAAATTCCCGTCGATTTACAATGGTTTAATATTTTAACGAGAGACTGAAACAAAATTAGAAATATTATATATCACACTACTTTACACTTATCGACTTATAATTAAAGTATCCACTTTTAAAGAGAGCATTTATTCAGAGTTGAAGGAGAGCAAATAGTTTATCTTTTTTTGGGCATAATCTCCATAGAGCATCACAACATAAAAGGTAGTGGAAACGACATTTAAATGTGCAGTAGGTAGATTCGGATATAAAGTTTTTATTATCAAAAACATTACGTATACCGTATTAAAACATTAACAAGAATAACATAAAATTTCAATTAAGTTTAATCGTATTAGTGGTTAAGTTGTCGATATTTACCATCATACAAAAGTAATGGTAATGTAATTTCTATACTCAAGCGCAGCTTGATGCGTGGATTATGTGGTTTGCAATATTTTGTGATGCTTCTCATATGTATTGACACGTGTCATCAACAATACGTGGGTTTTCGGTATTTGGCATTTACAGTATCAGAGAGTGTTTGATGAAAACTAGATTTCTTGTCATGGATTGTCATCAAAGAATTGTAGTCTCAAGTATAACTAAATAATATTAATATCGTAAAATTATATGTTTATATAAAATTTTTTGTTTTTATATAAAAATATTATGTGATAAATGGCATCACAAAGTAAATTGAAATGTGTGATTTTTGTATAATTGAAGATTTTCTTTGGGCATTAACACGACTGCAAGCTCATCAATATCAAAGATTTGTGATTCGACGCCATTAATACCAAAGATATTGTCTGGACGCCTAATTGGATTGGATCATTAAACCAACAAAGGAGTAAGACATCAGGAGGTTAGCGACAGAAATGAACCATATTTGCACACTGTTCAATACTCTTGAATTCAATGGTAAAGTGTTATCGGAAAGTACAGCAAAAATTGTCTTTCTCAGCAAAATTTAAATATATTACAATTGTCGTGAAGAAAGGAAGATTCCTCACGACACAATTAAAATAAACGTGCTTTTTATAACCTTGTTTTGTCAATTTTGAAGAAAAAAATGGTTGAATAAAGAATATTTCTAGATTTAAATTAAAAATTACAAAATGGACTCGAGAATCTTGTTGTCGTCGGACCCACACTGTAGAGTGCTACTGGATCGGTTGTAGTAAAGTCCTGTACTTGCAGATGAATGAGCCGATGGTTGGTTAAGTGTGGAAATAGGACTGGAAGTTGAGAAATCATGACTTACTCTACTAGACTAAACTCACGTAATTTTATGCAGTTTGAAAAAACTAACGAAATGGATAATGTATCAACAACGAAATGGATAGTGTATCCACGATGTTCAGATCGAGGATATGACGGAACAATACCTCAGCCAATCTGCCTTTCGCGGGGTATCGGTTAATCCTTCCGTAAGCTTAAGATCCTCGGGATCTGAAAAGACTGATGATTCATAGTGCGCGAGGAAAAGACACTGAGGTTTTTAAAGTTGTATATACATATTTTGAGAATTCGATATTATTTATAACCCCATTATTCCTTGACTCAATTCACACTTTATTAATATATTTTTTCTATTTTTAAGGATGGTAGAAAATCAAGTATTGATTCGGCATTATATAGGTTATATGAAATTGGTGCTTGTGTACACAAGAATGGTAGATAAAAAAGGGGTTCAGATTTTTTAAAGAATTATTCGATGGATTTATTGGGAAATATCCTGGACCCCCATAGTGCCCCGAGGTTTCGAAACTAGATTGCAATTCTCACATCCATAGCTCTCCAGGTTTTACTACTTTACACGTGTCGCGATAAGAAAACGGAACAAGGGCTATTGAGTGTAAGGCAGGCAATGTGAAGCTCGAACAAGCAACTCATCTCCAATTCAATCCACAATTCTACATCCAGTGTTATGTCCGAACCCACGCCGCACAGGCAATGGAAAATTCCCGAAGCTGATTTGAGTACGAGGAGTGACATGGGTTCGGAGTGGAAACTAGCGGGTGCTAGTTCACCCCAACCACGTCCGAGACACGCGTTATTCACGGAGTGGTGTCAGACAGGTAAGCACGGGTGGACGGAGGGCTGCGCTTTTCGCTTGCATTAGGAATGGTTTACAGTAGGCGAGAAGGCAATAGGTTTCGTTCTAACATCAGTAAGGATGACCGGCAGCCGTCTCCGGGTGTTTTATGAAAGATGAGGTGAACAGGAATCCATCTAACCAAATAGGGGTGCAGTCTTAGATCTTTTAGCAATACAGTAGAACCTCGATTATCCGCGGTAATAGAAGGGAGGGGTCACACGGATAAATGAAAACCACGGTTTATTTAATGAATTGTACATAATGTATGTACGTACATAAACATGCATACATATGTGTGTAGAATGTCATGTTATCAGGGGTTGAAATCTGTCTTCGTTTCTTGCAGTTTGAAATTATTTTCCTTACTTCATTTCTAATATTTCTCAAATTTATTACGTCCTGGAAGTCAAGATTTTATTGGTGCCTGGTCTCTAAGTTTCGAGGAACCTACGTACAACTGTGGAAATAGTAGGAAGTAGGAAATAGTAGGAAGTATGTATATATATATATATATATATATATATATATATATA
>NNCF01127388.1:2046831-2059290 GCA_002313205.1 Laupala kohalensis
GGTGGATTTAACGTTTCAGCGTACTCCCAATATAATAAAGAAGTAGTTTGCTACGGGATATAATATTGACAGAATACCAACATATTTGTATTTTAATGAAACATTATAATGTTATATCTCAAGTACGTACCATTATCAAAGTATTGATTATTCGGAAATTTTTGTTAATAAATGTGAATAAGTATTATTACAATAAACATCTGCCGCTAGGCAAGATAAAAAATCCGCCTCTACTCGAAAAAAACCGGAGAAAAACCCGGACCGGGATACATTCTCTTGCTCTATCTCAATGGGGCCAGATAGTATTATTCGCATTATATCATAAGAATATTATATTACAATAAATATGAACTTTATTATACAAAAATGAAGAAAAATTATGAATTACAATTTGTGAGTATCAGTCGAAACAAATATTACACGGCCAAACACTACTACGAAATATTTTGCAAAAAATACTTTAGAATTAACAAATGTAATTGACCAAGCATAACACAATGTAAAATGAGTTACATATAAACTTCTAAGTAAGATAATTTTAAATAATTATCATTGGAAATAAAAACATTTGCAACAAATCACATTTAATAAGCTTATAGGTTTTAATGCTTAAAAATAAAATGGTATGATAAAGAAAAAAATAAAGAAGTAAATAAGAACTATAAAAATGATGAAATTAATCTTCTGAAAATTAAACTGACAGTAAAAATCATGAAGATGACGCCGGACTTACAATACATATTAGCCTGACATCAGAAGAAAGAGTAGGTAACAGAAGAAAATATTTGTAAGGAAGTAATAGTTTCAATATTATTTTGCAAATCTATTATATAACGATGAGAAATTAACTCAATTATATTTTTATGAATAATTATAGTTTTCAGATTATATGACATAATGTAACATAACAAATGTCACTTAATAACATGACATGAAGTATTTTAATTATTATCAAGTCAATTTAATTATTCTTCAACAGTTACATGTGGGTTATATGTCGACAATGAGAAGTACCAATCAGCCAGTTCCTTTAAATATTTGGATTCAGTTTTAAATCAAAGTAATTCCATCGAAGAAGAGATTTCCGAAAGAATTGCTGCTGGTAACAGATCTGACTATGCTAATATGGAACTATTGAAGGTGCCTTCAAAAAGTGCAAAGCTTAGACTTTACCAAGCTGTCGTAAGACCCATTTCTTCCATATGTGGCAGAAACGTGGACTCTCAAAGAAAATGACTAAACGTCTTCGAGAGGAA
Source organism: Laupala kohalensis (assembly GCA_002313205.1). Lineage (NCBI taxonomy): Eukaryota > Metazoa > Arthropoda > Insecta > Orthoptera > Trigonidiidae > Laupala > Laupala kohalensis. The sequence continues at coordinate 2,048,088 of NNCF01127388.1, forward strand.
GATCTTGAGGAGAATATATAGTCCGGTGCAAGAATCAGATGGTAATAAACGCCTCAAAATATAGATACGTTGAATTACGTTACATGTAACCATAAGAGTGAAAATCATCCCCAGAATTTCCACTCTTAAGAGGATTGAGACCAAGTCTAAATGAAAGAAATTAAAAGTAAAATGTATTTAAATTAAATAACTTAAATTTGTTAAGAAATAATGGTTATGCTTAATTTTTATATATTATTTTCAATAAAAAAATAATTACATATAGAGAACAACTTATTAAATTATTAACTTTAACGACCTTTTACAGACTTAAAAATATATGTCACGTTTCACCAATGGTTTGCGACTTCGTCAGGTGATACACAAGTCGTACAGTATCCTAGTAACGTGTCGTGAATGAAATCATATAATATTGAACAACAGAAGAAATAACAACGTAGAAAATGAACGAATTACATACGAAGATTTAAAAGAAAAAAAGCCTCTACGAAGGAAAGTTTAAAATTAGAACTCAGTCGGTTAGAACATGTTGCTGTGGTTTGTGTCCCGTGTTCTCGCTTATGAGGAACAGGATAAACGTGGTTGACCGCGAAACGTCGAGTGCAAGCTATTGGACCGTGACTCTACATCTGAAATATGAACAGCTGTCTACGATTAATACCGACGCACGGCGAGAAATTAGGGACCTGTGAAACTTGTGGGCGAGTGGAAACTAGATACATGTACTCATGAGAATAACGTCAAGTATTTGTTGACCTGGTGTGCTCCGTGAATTGAAATTCAACTTTTGAAATATTTTAAACAGTTTTTCGAACAAATTATGGATTGAAGGTTTTTTTCTCGCAAAATATTCAAATTTAAAGGAAAAAAATATTGTCGAATTTAAAAATAAAAAATAATGTAAGAAAGTGTCTACCGAATCCAAGATTAGAACGTGCCATTTTCAGTAATGATAATTGTAAATAATGTCGTAAACAATGCAAACTCACCACTAACTTACATCTCAAATGAAATGAAGACTATGTATACAAATAAGTAGTACAAAAATACTCTAATGGTATGTAGTACCATAGTAAGCATAAATAAATAATTCTGTAGTGTGAGAATGAGGATATTAATTGAAAGTAGAATGTTAAAAATGACTTACGAAATGGAGGATTATGGATACTGAAGATATGGGCTAATGAATAATTTAGTATGGATTCTATGATAATTACTAATAATCTACAATTTGAAAAACTACAAATACATGCAAACAATACACAAATACATTCCATTATAACTGTGATGCAACCATTCGGATTTAGAGAAATTTGCAAAACAATACATAGCTATTTCTTGCAATAATAAAAAAAATTTGACAAAATGTGATACATATTTAAATTAAAGTCACATTTCCTTGTGAATTAACCTCTCCAATAAACAAATGAAGCAAAAAAAGTGCTAAAGATAATTACGTAATATATTTTTGTTTGAGCGTTAAATATAAATAGCATCTGGAGTTTTACATGTGTTATTGGAAGTTAAAAAGATAAACCTCAACTTGACTACACCGTAAGCACAACATCCCTCTTCTAACAAGAAAATATTAACGGATGCCGTTCCTGTCCAGTGCAGTCAGCATTTGCGGTAGTTTAGGAAGATTATACGGATTTTTTGTTTTCAGTCAAGTTCCGACCACCTGGGACGCATTCAAACTCTCGGAAAAAAACATGAGTGTGACGCACAGCGGGACGCAGTTCGACAAGAGCATTTGCAGTGCGCAAGACCGGACGTCATGTGTTCACGAAATACTCTCAGAGAACCAGCTACAGTCACATCTGGATATTTAATTATATCTCATTTGATAACTAATGTGCAACCAGTTTTAAGGAGTAGTAAAGCAGGTCAGCAGACTTACTCTTTAAACAATTTTTATATTTAATATAAAGATAATAATACTTAAACAACGACTGTGACATATTAAGAAAAGGTGAATTTTTTTTTATAAAAATATTATAAAGAATAGGTCAACACCCAAAAACGTTTATATTTCCTTTTATTGTAATATATTTTATAGCCAAAATCATATAATGAACCTGGTTTAAATCCCCCGCTGTGTTAAAAAATATTCCGACGTCATATCCTCATGTTCTTTTTCTTGTACTACGTATTGTTTGGAGAAAAAATGCAAACTATTCTAGGTTTTCTTCACAATTACCTTATTTTCCTGCACATCGCTGCATAGTTTGAAATTATTGAAGTAAACTTGGAAAAAATTACTGGAATATTTTCCTTTTGTACAAAGTTTATCGGAAAGTCCCTAACATGTTTACCCTAACGTGATCAAGGATTCACATAAAGAATAATTTCAAAATGGAGTTAACGGACCATGTTTTTTCTACCAGTACAAGCTCATCAAAATCTTAAAGCTTAACTTATATAGTAATAGTAATAATTTTTTGTAACATAGAAGGACAAACACTTATTATTGGTAATCCTGAAAACACACCAGTACAAATTAATATTGGCTTCTGTTAATGTCCGTTGTGTATAGGAGAATAAATAAAAATAAACATGACATTTGATTAAAAAAAGTAATAATTCCGACGTAACGCTATTTCTTTCAATGAAGAATTTTACATCACCAAGGGAAATGCTTGCAACTGTGCATCATTAGTAAAGAAAAACTATTAAGAACAGTACACTTTGAAACTGTCAACTCACTATTGTTGAATGAGATTTTTAATAGACAATAAAGCTGATAATTTGAGTAAAATAGCTTAATTCACACAAAGCAAAGCTCTGGAACTCTGATACAAAAGTGGGAAAAACCTAAAAAGTAATTGTATTTCTGTACTATGCTCCAGAAAAAAGTTAAAATGAACCAGGTTTTTTGAACATGTTTACAAATTACTACTTTATTACTTCTTCTAAAATATTAGTATATTTTTGTGACATTTTTACTTAAATTTAGCATATAATTGTCTGGATTACTTTCTCACATAAGAGGGAAATATTATGATTTTCGTAAAGTTTGACCTGAAGATTTTCAACCAATTAGACCTCTCCGTGTAAAAAAACATTATTACTAGATTATTGCTACAGGTCATAAAATGCATTGCAATATCAGTAAGGTTCTTTCCCGTTCCTGACTAATTGAATTTTTCATTGAACTACAAGTGGGAATGGGTTCTAATGACCTCGATGTTGACGAGCCCTAAAGCCCCACAAAAAAATACAAGTGGGATACAGATATTCTTTTCTAGATAGTTGCGAAATAAAAAGTTTCCTAAGAAGGTATTTTTTATTTCTTACAAACAACCAAACAACCAACAATAAATGAAGGGGATATGCCCAGAGGTTGAACAACAAGTAAAAAATAATTAAAGAATGAAGGTGAAAATATGTTCCATAATTTTTTTTTAATATACCCCTCATCTAAGACAGCAAATTTCAACCACAAGGAACTTCCAATTCGATAAATCAACAAAATTTATTGTCACATAAGTCTCGTAGAAAGAGTAGGAATTAAAGTACGAACATGCAATCCCAAGGTTGAATATGGACTTTGATACAAGGCATTGACAGACTGAAAATACTCTCTGAATAAATATTCTACTAGTACCCAACACTATATCTTTCATTTATTCTTAAAATGAATACTGGTATCGCCTCACCGATATCCAACGATACGTAGCTTCAATAAAGTAACTAATTAAAAAGAAGGTAACATTTTTATATAGAATAATTTCAATACTTTGTTGTATCTCACTGGATTTATTCTACATTATAGTTCTTTTATGACCTTAAAGAATATCGAATACCGTTCCAAGAATGGTATCGTAGAAGTCTAATTTATGCAGTACTAGATGAAGGCATTGCCTGGGATTTTTCTTAGGTTTATCTTCTACTCAGGAAAAAATAAAATCTTTCTATGTAAGTAAGTAAAAGATCGAAATACTTTTACTTACTGGTTTTTAAAAACATATGGGATATTCTACAGATATTGGAAAATATATGCCCGAAACACCCAACCCAGATATGTTTGGGTATTTTCAATTTTTCATTCTTTTAATAACATAGCATATTGATGAAAATCAGTTAGGCCATATCTCATAATCAAATGTAATGTGTACGACAGATAATAATTTGTTTACTACTGTTTCCTCACTCAGAGTTTCTAGATGAATAAAGAATCAAACAATATTGGTCACAAATTTGGAGCGACACCTGTAATCACAATTACCTCGCTGTATGGGTCCGTGAAGAGAGAGAACGTATGGAAGCACGGCAAAGAATGGACTTAGCAGATATTTCTGAAAAAGAAATAATAGAAACGGTACAGCATTTACACAACTGAAAGTTGCGTGGGAACCTTCACAATTTCTGAATCTTACACCCATCCTTCAATATCTTGCCTTACACAAATAATAAAACATCCCGAAGGAATATCAATATTTTAAACTTTAGGAGACACTTTCCTTAAAAGTAAAGAAAAAGATTAAAAAAGTAGAGAATTATAGACATATTACTTGCCTCCCAGCTTTGTATAAAGTACTAATAAAATGTCTCACCAATAGAATATAAGTATATTTCGAACAAAACAAGATTCTTACTGAAGGGCAAACAGGATGCCGCAGAAACCATATGGGCTGCAGAGAACAGCTGGTAATAGTCAATGTCAAGCATGTGCCAAAGGAACATACACATTGCTATCAGAGGGCATTTGACAGCGTTCCACATTCCTAGTTAACTGAAATCCTTAACATTTATAAGATCAGCCAATTCATCATATCGTGGTTCGATTCCTGCATGTCTAAATGGCGAATAACTTTGAACTTACGCCCAAAACAGAAGACACTACGTACTGGAGGGATCCCAATAAAAGAAAGCCATGATTATTGTCACATTCCATATAGTTAGAATGTTTTATCTCTAGAAAATTGAAAGAGAAATGTACACTTGATCCGTGCCATTTCATCAATCAGCGTTTCCCGGGAAAACAAGTTTCAACTACAAAATAACAATAATAATAATAAAAATCATAGAAACACCAAAACAATAGAACATATAGACCCTACGTATGTTGTTGCACAACTCTTACTGAACGAGGTTATTTACGCCGCCATAACTAAGTTGTTTCAATAATACATCAATATCTCGCTCCCAATCAATATCTTGAAAACTGATCCTCAACCCTCCTTTCGCTCTTCCCCCAAACCGCTGTTGGAGAATGACAACTACAAACTTTACTACGACAGGACCGTACTAACTACCAATGGAACAGAACGCAACAAACCTGAATTAACTCTCATAGATAAAAGAATAAAATAACCATCATTGATGAAGCCATTCCCACTAACGTCGACGTTCAAAAGAACTATGCATAGAAAATCATGAAATACAGTAAGAAACCTAGCATTACAAGTTCAGCAGCATGGAAAAACTCTCACGCAAATTCTTCTCATAATTATTTCAAGTACAGGAATCGTACATAAAATAGTTCAAAAAAACTTACACAAAATCTCACTAAAAAAACAAAAGTAACTGTAATGCAGAAATCCATCATTCTTAATACGTGCAACAAAGTTAGAAATTTTTCAAGGATTAAAGATGCTGTGGTGTATCATTCCGGCAGCTGACCAGTACATCTCCAGGAGCATGCCTGAGAGAAGTAATTATAATCATAATAATAACCATAATAATATTTATAATAATAAAGGATTGAAATAATTATTTGTCTTTGTAAAACTATTTTGATCTTGGTGAGTAAGGTATTCGCCGGATTTGGTAGTGTAAAACACTACTATTCATTGAGTTATACGGTTTACCACACACAGAACAGCAACACGTCTCTTTTGTCATCATATTCTTTAGCACAATTAATGGAGAACGCTGAAAGAACTAACTGCTGTGGTTCAGGTAGAATTCTCCTCCTACTGAAACATATAATTTCAATAAAAACTCAAAGTAGATTTTGTAAAACCTGGAAAACAGGGAAAACAGTAAAAAAATATAAAAGGGAATGAGAGTTCGTTACAGAGAATTATTGGTTTTTTTATTTCCAAAATCATGTAATCGGATCAGCAATCAAGAAATATCAGGGTAATTCTAATTTTCTTTCTTGTTCTAAACGCGGATCGATGACAATCGTGGATATTGCGCTTGATTTTTATGTATTCCTGAATGAAACGTAGTGACAATAATTAACACTGGGAAGGAACTTTCGCCTTGTTATCGCTATGTCCACCGATTTGAGTAGCTCTTTTTAATCACCCAACCCAATGGCGAATATATAATTGAACTTATTCTGGAGTATATTTCTCACAAAAACGTAGAGATATAAAATATTAGTTGAAGTGATATTGATTTATAAGACTTTATATTCGTGAAGCGAAGTTTCGCATCTATCATACGCATTTAATTACCTCATTTATAAAATAAACTAAGGTACATAAGTTTAAGAAAATGTAAGTTACAATATATCACTAAAACTTTTGTGTCTATTTAAAATTCTGGAGTATTTTTTTCTCTGTAAATTTGATAATATGTACGAACTAATCAACAAGTTCAAAGGATTCTGTTTCGCAGATCCAACATGTAGTCAACTGGAGTTTCAATGGAGTGGATTTGACGCGTCATGACCTAACACTCTACTAAAGTTTTTAATATTTATTGCTAACAAATCACAAGTGTAATAAAATGAATGTTTAATTTATTGAGATACTGGACACATCCCATATCCTCTCCTACGTGATTGGGCCATGATTCGAACATAAAATAGGTTGGATAATCATAGACGAAAAATATGTAAAACTTAGTGTCTTTTTTCTTCTTTCCTTGGGGCTTTAGGGCTCGACAACGACAAGGTTATTATAACCCTTAAAACTTCGTGTTAAACAACAAATAAAATGTAACGTATATTACATATGCTCGCATTTACAAATCAGGGTAACTTTCGTTTTTTTAAACTTCATAAAACTTGATTTTGCGGTTTAATAATGGAATTTCACTACCTCTGGTTAATTTTTCCTGGAAGTTTCTTTTGGTGATATCGATTATTAGATTTTTCATGTAGATATAATAAATAAAAAACTTCAAAAACAAGCTTTTATTTACACCATATTCTAAAAGGAATAAAATCAGTTTAGGTTTGCATTAAGGTAATGCCAAATGTTAGTTCCTCCATACATACTTCACGTTAGTAGATCATGATAAAAATATATTTACTTTCCATCTTTATCGCTGAAAATGATTCAATATTTTATGTTGAATCATTTGTCTTCAAAAAGCTAGTCGCGCGTATTATAAAGAAAATACATACTTCGGAAAATATTTTCTTACCAAGCAATCATTGTAAATTTGCGTACTGATCAATAAGTACCTAGTTTTATGAAAATTTATTGGGGGAATTATTGCGGGAAACTGGTTTGAAATTCAGTTACAAGATTTGACCCAAACATACTGATCAACTAACTACCAAACTAACAGGTGAAGTTAAGTTAAATAATGTAAAAAAACGCCAAACAATGTATGTAGGACAACGCGCGTACCGTTTAAATGTGATACTCTGCCAACATTTGGGTATTTATATGTTTAACAAGAGTTTGTTATATTTTCGAGTGACCAAACGAGTCAGTTACTCCCATGCCTGTTAAGTTCTATTATTTGAAGATTTTTTTATTGTTTTACCTTCTCCGTTTCTAAGATTATGTATTCTCTCTTTATCTTGGAGATTCTACTTAGGTTTAGAACCTCGTATAATATTTTAGTACATCATTTACCATTGCATTATTCAGTGGTAACTACCTGTGATATTAATGTTTTCCCCATAAGCTTGTATTTTTATACCCTCCTCACGTATTTTATTTTAGTCCTTAAACTTCGTTTGACGCAATCGTGATTAAATATAGACATTACACTTTTTACAACGCGAAGGAACATGTGAACCATCAATCATTCGATATAATTCAACAGCATTAAGTATTGTTATTTTATTTCTTTACTACGCCAGTTAGGGAATTAATACTTCATCATCAACTTTAGAGAATATGCTGCTTTCATCCGTAGAAATGAATCTGTAGACACGTTCTGGAGTTTATATTAATATGGAAATAATTTTTTTCAGTTAAACGTTTTTTATGTGAATATAAATAAGATAAATGATGACAACAAAAGAGTATTTTATGTAATCATTTACGCAGCATTAAATTAATTTACAAGTATAACTTATTCCGAACCTAATACACAGAACTGAACATGTGTTAATGGTTGAGAATTACAACACAATACCTTTACTGATGTTAGTAGACAGTAAATCTAAATGGAAGCCATACTGTAGATGTTCGTAGTTGAAGGCAAACAAGGGAGCAAAACTGTACAATTCATTCAACACAAACTTATTGCTTGTGTGTGGTTGAAAACAGTTTGTTAAAAGATTGAGATTACAGGTTAGCTCTGGAAACTAAGGAAGCATAAATCTGTGGAAGAGGTTGCAGTTAATGTATTCAAGAGATTAATAAATTAAAGAAAAATTGAAAAAAATGAGAACATTCCAGAAGAAATAAAGGCATACTTCTTTCGGGATAAACATTGTATGCAATTAACAAACAGTATTTTGAATGGAGAAGAATTTTGGTACTTCATTAAAACAGAAAACCTTATAGATAAAATATTAAAATTCGTAATTTGCTATGAAAGAAGAAATTAATGAACACAATAAGAAATTTACATATTTGCCGTTCAAATATGTAAATAACATAATGTAAAAAAAATACGGGCAAAACTATACGATAATCTATAATTTTAATATTTAAGTATATTAAATTTAACGTTTCCGTAATTAAAGTAATTTCCGTATAAAATATTGATATATTTTACAGAAATTTTAGTGAAAAAAATAATTAGAAAACTATACATTTCTTTTTAATTTTTTCTTTTCATTTTACATATTTCCAAAATACGTTATCAATAAAGTTTTATTGGTGCATTGGATTTAAAATTAATATCTTAACTAATGTAGGAATGAAAAGTGAATTCCAGTAAATTAATTAAAATTTAAAAATATGGTTTCTATTAAAGAAACTATTATTATAACGTTGGATGCAAACTTGCATAATATATATAATGTGTATATACGCTTTAATTTCAGCGGTATACACATAATGCATTACCTCGTACAGGAGCACAGTTTCTCCAGACCAGGGTTGGCAATATTCTTATTCTTATGAATAAAAGGTGATAAATTGAAAAAAAATCATTCGTTATTCTTGTTATTTGACAAACTTTAAATGACAAATAAAAGTTATTTTATTCGTCCAAATTTGTATGACGAAAAACAAGTTATTCTTTCATTCGACCTACATGGACTTCATACATAAGAATGTAATATAATTTTGTTCAAATTCTCCCCCTATCCTAGTTTTGTGGATTTTGCGCAGGGAATGAGATTGGACTGGCAATGAAATTTGGGAGAGAGAAAACAATGAATAATTGAATGTTTTTTCGACAGCTAAAACTAGTGGTGCAAAACCATTGCACATACTTTCTCACATACGTTGTTTCTCAGTCTGCACTAGAGAGCGACATTAAAGCATTATATTAGCCGAGGGTTGATTTTAACATGTTACAAGTTACAAGAAATACTTTTACTAGCATTTATATAAAAGAATCTCTAATGTACTAATTCTGTTCTTTCGTTTTTTGGCGAGATAAGATAAGTAAGATTTATATCCTATATTATAAGATATATGTATTATTTGCGATAGAACAAAGCCTGTACACCATTAATATGCTTACATAATTTAATTAAAAATTAAAGACTTAATTGTTTTGCAATATGAAATTGTAAAATTATATTAATAAACATCAATCGTATCATGATTAATTTCGGTTAAAAGGATGATACCGTTTGTTTTATTTACTTCCTGTTATTTCGAAACGCTCCTTATCTATCTCGGCAAGGAGTTCTGTAAGTGATAAAATACATTATTTACAGTAATATTATTTTTACGATTGAAACTGGTATGAAGCATTGACAAAAATATCATTAAAAATAAACAAAATGATTCATCACACATTACATTCAAGACAAAAAAACACGTAACCAAGTTACTTCTTCAAACGATAAGTAGTAATATAAACTAACATCCTCACGCATCACATAATATACACAAACATTAAATAAGACACACAGCATAAACAAGTTAACAAGAACATCCGGCAAAAAGAAACAGTGGACACATCTGATACAGCCAAATGATGCAGCATCACCGGATAAGAGGTTACAACTGATCCGGAGATGTCGGGTGTGGGCGGAAGGTTAACGATACAAAAACACATAAGATTCAGATATTCCTGTGTCCTTTTTAAAATGACACATCTACAAACATATACTCCTTGGATTCACACCATTCACATTACAAGTACACGCCATAAATATCTGGCGCAAAGTTTTATTTTGCCATATATATAGTGTAAGTAATAGTAAGAAAAAACCGTTAATTAAATATGTATATGATAGTGTAATGATCTAACATTTTCGTCGGACTCAAAGCCAATAATTTAACAAATTACTCAAATTACTTTACTGCGGATATACCAAACTTTAAAGCGAAATACAGTTAATGCGGATGTAAAACATACTAATTGTACTTTACGTGCAGAAAATTTAAGCAAAATCGTGGGAGCCGTTTTTGAGAAGCATTCAAAAGAGTACTTTGGCCTTCAAGTGAAATATCCTTTGTTTTAAATTTTAAAAAAAATCAGAGCACGAGAATTGACAACAAGAAAAAATCTGTCCTAAATTCGAAATGCGAGTTAAATTGATCATCCATTTACTCAGAATCGTTGCGCACAGGCGGACAGACGGACGGATGTTATGCCAAAAACCTCCTTTTCGGAATCAGGTGTTTCCAAAATGGATATTTCAACAAAAATCTCGATTTCGAATTTTTTCACAATTACAATACTTTCTATATACGTAGTATATAGAAAGTAAAATTAGAATGTTTTATTTCAACATTTTATAACTGACCATACAAAAAAATAATTTGTGCCTAGAATATAAATTCGTTTCCCCTCTTTGACAATTTTGAAGCAATTATTTTTCATCACTAAATGTACTTGCTTAATCTTGCTCTTACCAATGATGGAATTTTACGACTGTTTTGAATTTTTATTCATTGAAGACTTCAAAGAATGCGAATATCTATCTATCTAT
>NNCF01127389.1:0-62947 GCA_002313205.1 Laupala kohalensis
CTAGTAGAAGTCCTGTTTTTTATTGCGTCATTATTATTATTATTATTATTATTATTATTATTATTTAGTAGAAGTGGTATTGACTTCACAGCTCTGAAGATGACAATCTTCTGTAAGTTGTCTTGGGTATTTGCTCTCTGTTCTCTGGCTCCGATAATAATGAAGACAAAAGTCGGCCCTATTATTTTCGGAGCCACGGGAACAGTGAGCAAATATATAGAAGACAATCTTCAGAAAATTCCTGGAAAGACCAATCTATCTGAGGTCCAAAAAATTGCCATTCTGGGGACGGCTCTTATTATCAGGAAAGTGAGTTTCTCAAGGAGACCCAGCCTAAGAGAAGTGGAACTTCCTTGGACGCGTTCCGAAATACTTAACAGCTATTCTGAGAAATAAGTCCAAAATTATAACAATAATAATAATAATTACTCATCTGGTTTTCTGTGAATAGTAAATGAACGGTTTTTCATTGAATTTCAAAAGACTGAGAAATATTGTGAAGCGATAGTGTAAGGAATGATATAATTATTGAATGACGATCTTACGTTTCAAAGGATACAAAAAAAAAAAGTAAATACACGAGATTGTTACCCGCTAACTTCCTTTAACGGATAACATAACTTTAACATAAATAAGGAACACATCGAGGATATAGAAGCTTGATGATAGAGCTATTTTATATAAAGCCATTAGGTAATCTATTTCACTTCTTGTTTTCATATAACGGAATGGTGAGGAAAGGAAATCCCTAACATTCTTTCTACATCAACACATTTTAGCATCATTTCCTTGAAGCTTCAATGCAGGCGCATGTCTCACGTGACGTCATTTGTTTTCGTGGAGGCCTTTCACCTGTTGTGACTACCTGACTGCACTCAAGTCGAAAAGTCGGTTTGACAAACACTTCACGTCAGATGCACGTCATCAAAGTCGAAAAGTCGGTTTGACAAACACTTCACGTCAGATGCACGCCATCAATGTTGCGATTCTTCACACTCATTTTATTAAAAGGAAGTTCGGCCCCTCTTGTGGCTACGGTGTTAGCGTGCTTGCTCATCACCAAGTCATCCCGAGAAAAAATTTTTTTAGCTCTTCACTTCAATGTCCCAGTTGATATAGCTGTTACTACTGAAAAACGAACCCTCCTTCTTCTATCCGCCTCCTGCTAGTATCAATAACTCTATTACTATCCACTTCTACTAATCCCTTCACATGGGTCAAGTTGTCAGTAAACCCAGCTAACCGGTAGAAAGAACGTCAAAATTATTAAATAATAAAAACGAATTAATTTTCAAAAAAGCAGTTACGAACTGCATACGACCCCGTGGAGGGCAATAAACTCTCGGAAACAAGCAAGGGACCTTCCCACCTATTCAAGGCCTCCACGGCAGAGGTGGATTTATTATTTCTTCATCCCATAAGATAAGAATAAAAATGATTAGGTACATTATGTAATGTCAACAGAACACCAATAAATTTATATTTAATAGAATACAACAAAAAATATCAAATATATTCTAATATCAAAGCTATTCGGAATGTTTTTCTTTAAATGGAACTATTAATATAACTCTAATACTAACAATAGTATTAATAACACTAACACTCATAGGCAAGAGTCTAGATATGAAAGTCTTTAGAGTCTATATATGAAATCCATCTCTACCCGAAGGAAAACCGGAGAAATACCCGGATCGGGATGGGTCACTGAATTAATGTATACAACTTGGGTCAGTCAATGGGAATGGAATGAGGATAATTCGATATATTCTAAGGCTTGCATTGAGCATTCCAATATAATCAAATAATTGCCTAGATAATTAATTTTTACTAAATGCAGGAATAGTACTATTAATATTTTTTAAAGTCTACTGGGTGCGTGCGATTGTTAGCCTAGGTTCCTCTGGTGGTACACTAAACTCATCTGGTTGTGATGTAATTTTGTATGATATCAAAATATTAGGTACATTTTTGTTTCAGTTTTAATTCTGTAACAAGAGAGGTATGATGACTAATTTAGGAGAGAATCAATTTGGGACGCTATTATATATCCAAATTATAGGGTGTGCTGATGAAAGAAGCATATAAGAACCTAGAGGAATATAGTTAAGAAGTGGGTCTTCAAATAAACTAAGAAAAACAAAAACAAAAGCTATTCTGCTACAACAAAAATCAGAGTAGAAATATCAAGCAGTTGGAAGTGAATGGTAGTAATATGAAAATAGAGGCGTATTTTCGGTCAGTCAATGGGAATGGAATGAGGATAATTCGATACAACCAAAAATTGTATGAATTATGTATGAGATGTAGCTGTATCTAAATTAACTGCTGAGATTGAAACGACTAGAATGGGCAGGACATGTAATAGAATGGAGAATGGCAGAAAACCAATAAGATATTAACAGGGAAATTTGAAGGTAGATGATCTAGGAGGTGCCCAAGGGCCAGCTGGAGGTCCCAACACAACCTTCAAACTTTATTTCATTCCACAAACTCTTTTAAATACTCTGTATCGTTTTATTTTTTCCTCGCGAGAAGGACCTGCTGTCAAGTTCATGCGACGTCTAACGGACGAACTTTGTACTATGGCGTGTAAAAGGCGTTCCAGCAGCAAACAATCCCGAACGGTTAGGAACTGTACTGAGTTCCGCGCATGCGCACTGAGGAAATCTCGAGAGAATTTCGAACCGTTCCGAACTGTTCGGAATTTGCTGCTGTAACAGACCTATAAATAGAATTCTAGATTGTACTAATATAAGCTAGTCCTATTGTGTACCGGATAAATTGATGGTATCTGGAAATGTAAAATTAGGGTTTGATCTGTAACTTAAATATATATTTTGTGTAGTAATACTTGTACTAAGGGCTACAATGACCTTAATGTTGGCGACCCTTAAAGCCCCAATAAAAAATACTTATACTCTGTACTTTTTAAATACAGTTAATACTTTAGCACATCTCAATACGATTGAACAAGAGGTGATTTAATACAAAAGGGATCTTTAATGAAAATCGATACAAACATTCGCAATTATACTTCGTAGGAATTGATTTGAATGGTCCATGATATATATTTTCTTATTCTACCTCTATTTTATTGACGGTAAATTATATATTTATTTCACCGTGACCCGTTCGTATAAATTATCTCTGGAACCCTTTAATTATTCAGTTTTTCTGATTATTTGATAGAATTCTTGATGCATTTGTTTAGCACTGTAATAGTTTATTTATATAGCTGTATAAATTGGAAGGCAAATTGTTATTGTTTGGTATGACGATAACTAGCTTAGTATGTTTTTACTTAAAGAGAAATAAGAGAGATAAGTGAATTAAAAATAAACACTTGTCCACATGTTCTCCCTTAAAAGTGTTCCCAAGAATTCCCCATTTAATTATCTTTCATTTTGAAAATATAGACCCAAAAGAGGTGCGCTCTAGCTTATTTGGCTCGTTCATAAATCCGGCTTAAGGTGGCATAGTGGATAAACATTACCTGAAATAGATGATCTACTTTAATTTTTAATAAGAATTGATGTAGGAATAAAACTCAGAGAACAGAACGTCCACTCAACGTTAATATTTTTTTTATGGAATCATTATTTTTTCATTAACTTAACTTTCCCGGTATCTTACAAAAGTCATTACCAAAATCTTTCTGTTATCTTCAGTTGTCTCTTGCTTCGTTTTGTTCTTAACCTTTTCTTCTCCGTTTCTCAACTTTTTTTGTCATCGTTTGTCGCTTGTGTTTGAATTCTTCTAGTGTCACGTCGAAGCACTTCCTGGTTACGAGATATAAAGTAATTATAATTTACCTCACGATTTCTTGTTTTGAATGCCTGTGAGATTTCGTTACATTAGATTATTAATATCACTACCCTAATCACAATTTGATTGTTCTTCCATTTTCTATTCTAGGTGGCGCAGGCTTTGTTGGACAACACGTTGTGAAACTTCTCCAGGAGAAAGATTTTGCAGTGAAGGAGATTAGAGTTCTGGACTTGAAACCATATGAGAACAAAATTGGTACAAATTCTCTTCATTATCCTTAGTTCAGAACTCACTGCGTTGTTCATCACAACAATATTTGAATGTAACTACAACATAAGGATGTGGAGCAGAGATGTGCAACAGCTGCCTGTTGCGGACATTTTGCCCGCGAGGGTATATATCACGAGCAAGCGAACAGCGGTTTCTGTTAGACATTTCACTGAGGAAGGGGGTGATGACGTTTAGTAGTAAGAAACAGAGAACCGAGTGTATTTTTTTCGTGAATATTAAATAAGACTAATTAAAAATCGCTTTTAGATTTGTGTAGATCAACAATAGCCCCATGTCTTGGGGTAAGTGGGAGACACAAATAATGCGACCTAGTTTATCTTCTACCATTTATGACACGTTAGAATTCTCTTGCTATTTACCACCAAACTTAAGCATTACAATGTAAAACATCCGGAAAGATGAAAATGGTGTTGATTCAGGAATCGAACACGGTAACTCCGGTGTGATTACGGGGGCGCTGAAGACTAAGCCACTCGTTCGTTCTCCACTGCTGTACACATTTCCCTCCTGGTATCGTACTCCGGAAGACCTGAGATACCACTATAAAGTGAGTGAGGGATACGTGGAATCGGGTGGGTCACAAACCAAGTCCACTTAAGTAATGGTTTCACAAGAACTTCGTGCTAGGTTTTGATTATGTAATCTTTTTTCATATACCAACACTCGGAGGAGATATGTAAAACTTAACAGCCGGTTAAAAATAGCGATGAGACGGGAATAGAGTTTCCTGCACTGATAATTTGCATATTCGAAAACATGATTAAAAATAGCTCGAAATTATAAAAGCAAGTGCAAATGGAACTATTATAAATGAATGATAAATACATGATTGAATGATTGTCAGTTTTGTTGTAGTTGACCTGCACTTGATTACCAAATCTCAAACGAAGAGAAGCTGCAGTCTACAATGTAGCTACTTGGATTGTTAGGTGTAATAAAGTTAAACACGAAAACGTTACTTATTACTTGTGCAGTGTTATAAGTTGTACTTAGGAAATTTTATTCTTAGCCAAAACACGTATAGAGCTGTCCTAGAAATTGGAAAGACGTTTTTTTATTTATCTTTGGGCTATTGAGATATCAGAAATTAATTGATAAGGTTTGCGAAAGAAATAAATCATTATATCACCATCACTGAATATTTTCTCTCATTTGACTATGATAACGATTGCTCTCATACGAAGGTTTGCTACTTATGTATGCGGAATTGGTAACAATGCTATTGTTTTGCGCAATTTAACGTAACAATCGTAAAGTTCGACATTTTTAACCTCATAGAAACTCAGAACCTTTTATTGTTGAACGCTATTTATGTTGTTTACATTGACAAGAAACTTTCATCTCAGTCAAAAAATGAAATTAACTCGTGAACATTTTCCGGTGATGATTTACTACGATTTTCGACGTGGATTATCTCAACAACAGAGCATCGATCAACTTACTTTAACTTCTGGCGATGAAGCACCATCCACAACCACTGTATATAATTGGTTTTGTGTATTCAATCGTGGCCGTTGTTCGCTCACGGATGAATTTAAAGAAGGTCGTCCGAAATCGTTTGTTATGCCAGAAAACATAGATGCTGTGCGTAAATTGATAATGCAAGATCGGCATGTGACGTATCGTGAAATTGAGGCATTCTTGGGCCTTTATATGAGAAGCATACACAAGATTTTACTTGAAGCTGTGAAAAAGATTTGTTCGCGTTGGATTCCGCATAATTGGACAATCGCTCAAAAAGGGGGCGTGATGATTGATGCAAAGAAATTATCAAAAAAATACAATAGTGGTGCATCAAAAGTCATGTATAACATCTACACAGGCAACGAATCGTGGATATATGCGTATGAACCCGAACGTAAACAACAGTCGACTGTATTGGTCTTCCAAAATGAACCACACCCAACAATAGTTGTTCGCGCAAGAAGCACTTCAAAGCAAATTGTCGCCTGTTTTTTTGTAATAAGTGATCATGTGGCTAGTGCCCCTAGAGAATCGTATACAGTCAATTCTGAATGGTACAAAACCATTTTGTTTGCCACAAGTATGTGAAGATACAAGAAAAAACAACCATCGCTGCAGAATCATTCTTCACCACGATAACGCGAGCTCAAACGAGCCAAACAACTCAATATTTGACCGCTCAAAACATCGAGATGACGGGTTATCCGCCATACAGCCCTGACTTGGCACCAAATGATTTCTTTTTGTTCCCCTACGTCAAGAATGAACTACGTGGTCAACGATTTTCGATGCCAGAACAAGTAGTTGATGCGTTCAAGATACATGTTTTAGAAATACCTCAATCGGAATGGAAGAATTGCTATAAAAATTAGTTCAAGCGTATGCAAACTTGTATTGGTCATCGAGGGGAATATTTTGAAAAACAATAAAATCATTTAATGATAAATATTTGTTTATTTATTATTCCGGATACATAAGTAGCAACTTTCGTATAAAAGCTTTAGTCTTAGCTAAAATATGAAAATGAATGTAATTTACAGTTTTTCTTTTCAATTTTCTACAAAATAAAAGCGGTAAAATAAATCGTGGTCTCATATATTTCAAATTTTCTCAATCATTATTTTTCTCAACTTAAGGTATTATATCCGTCAGAGCGACTAGGCTAAAGTACATCACAAAAAATGTTTCAAATGATATTTCGAACCAATTATGATGAATTTTCGAAATATTCATCGGTGCAATATTTTGAATTATTTGACTTTGAATTACTATGAGCTTATATGGAGAAACTTGTACGTGCTTATGTATGATCAGCAAAATGATCAGCTTAACATAGCGGAGAAAACCAATAAAAACATACTAAATGCATTGACTGCAGTACGAATGCAATGACGTTACAATTTTTATCCCTTACGGGGTTTTCCAGGAATAATTTATGAAAAACTGCGGAAAATACTATTCTAACAAAAATGGCAACCGTATCACGCAACTGAAAACAATGCGACCCTTGTCAAAGAATGGAACTAACGACAATCTAAATTTGTTTTCAAGTTTCAATATCACAATATAATTGTCCTCATCCAATATAAACAAATCAGTGGTCAGAATTATTAATCAATAACAAATACTTTGGTGAATATTTCCAAGTGAATAGTTTACAACTTGACTTCAGTCAACGAGGATAAAATACTTAAATCGTTTCCTAGTAATAAAAATGGTAGTTTGATTCTCTCAGCAATGTTCATCAGTAAACAAAACTGTATGTTAAAAAATGTTTTTGCTAATTCTGAGATTTAAAAATATTTTCTGATTTAAGAGCCTTTATTAGTGTCATTTTTTAAGTTTCTTTTACTGTTTACATTGAATAACATTCGCTAATGGGATGCGTTTTTTGAGAATTTCAATCCGCAATGGGACAGTCTCATTACAAAATAACTGCGGAAATTATTATTGTTTACATCGTTTCTTTCCGTAAACTTGCCTTGACGCATTAAATGCTAGTTTTACTATATTAATTATTAAGGATCTACGTGTATGAACATATTAAGTAATTAATGACTTATTATTCTTATGATGAGCTATTGGAAAGGTTCAATTAAAATAATTCTGAACGTTGACTATTATTGAAAATGTTGCAACCGTTACGTGTTAATGGTATACCCTCCCTCAGTAGGCCATACTTCACGCAAATTTTACTAAATAATATTTTTTTAAATTTTGTCGTACGACAAGCTTAACGTCAGGCGATATATTCATAAAAGTTAAATTATACTTTTCTACATTTTCTTGCTCATTGGGTAATAAATACAAAAAAACTTATAATGTGGCACCATGAATATCATTAGGCGTATTAACGTACAATATCAAAGCTTTATTGTAAAAAAATGAATGCCAAGGACCAAGACGTGTAATCATTTTGTTTACCTTTTCAACTCTCAAATAAATACATTTCATAGATGTATTCATAAATATTTTCTTAACTAAAAGACAATCATGTTTATTTTACTTAAATGTACTAACTCTTATTTAGAGTGAATAAAAAAGTTACTTCCTTAATTAAAAATAGACAGATTGGTGGAATAAAAAATTAGTCCATTGATTCAAATTTGACTCTTGTAAGTTGTCTAGAGAGCTGTTACATACTGCCTAAGACCACCCTGAGGACAACAAAGTAATTTACTGCGACAAATATACAATAAACTAAAAAACTGTGCGTTTCTGTTCATGTTTTTCAACAAGCATGGATCATATACTCGTGTTTATTGTTAAAGTTTCGTCCCACGCTATATTCAATCCACTCATAAATATTTTTAATAGTTCTTTATCGGAAAGGGGTGTTTCCCAACATATTTAAGAGAGCTAAAGTGAAAACTTTACACAAGAATGGAAACAAACTTAATATTGGAAATTACCGACCCATATCTCTATTACCCACAGTCTCAAAAATTCTAGAAAAATTATTCTATATACGTCTTCTAGATTTTTTATCAAAGAATAACATTCTCTCTGACGATCAACACGGTTTCAGGAAATCCTTTTCCACTACAAGCGCCATATTTTCTTTCTTAAACGATGTTACCACATCTCTTGACCGTGGAGAAATCCTCAGGGAGTTTTTCTCGATTTATCCAAAGCATTCGATGTCATCGATCACGGAATTCTCCTTTCCAAATTACATTCTTTAGGCATTCGTGGATTTTCACATCAATGGCTAACTTCTTATTTAAAAGATAGATATCAACAGGTCGAAATATCCTATACTAAAAAGAAAATAATTCAGAGTTCTTTCAGAAGCAATGCCACTTACTTGCGGAGTACCCCAACGTTCTATGCTCGGCGATATATTTTTATTGTATGTGAACGAAATGTCATCATTCACATCAGATTGCAAAATGGTTCTTTTTGCTGATGACATTAATTTACTATGTAAACACGCCAACGCTCAAAACGTTTTGTCTAACCTTTCGACATGGTTCCATACAAATCGTCTCATTGTAAACACTGACAAAACAGTGTCTATGTCATTTCACAATAGTATCACAAAATCTTTACCCCAGGTTTCTCTTTCTTTAAACGGAACACAATTAAAAACTGTTACNACTGTTACGAATACAAAATTCTTAGGTGTCCATATTCAAGACAACCTCAAATGGAATTGTCACGTTGACAATCTTAATTCCCAATTAAGCACATTGTCTTACGCATTCCGAATCTTAGTTAACGTAGTTAGTCCATGTATTTCCCGTTGCGTATATGTTGCAAACGTTTACTCCCATTTACGTTACGGCATTACCTTCTGGGGTAATTCCGGTCAGAGTATTCAAACTTTCAGAATTCAGAAGAGGATAGTTCGGATAATTTGTAAATCTCACCCCCGAAACTCTTGTAAACCTTTATTCAAGGAGTTAAATATCTTAACACTTCCCTGCATTTATATTTACGAAACGGTCGTGTTTGTTAAACGGAATTACTGAAGTACCACCCTTGCTTCATACGAAACAGTCTCGTTCACGAACACAATACTCGCAATAGGAATAATATTCATCGCCCTAGAGTGTCAAACACTCTTTGCCAAAAATGACCATATCATTCGGGAATCGTTCTATTTAATAAGAATATAAAAGATATTATGAAATTGAATCTCTTCAAATCCGCGGTTAAGAACTACTTCCTTCACCAGTGCTTCTGCACTGTAAAAGAATTTATTGATTTTATTAAAAGTTAAATCCGTCTGGTACTATATCACGCCATAGCTGTAGTACTTTTTAAATAACTTATATCAATTTATTAAAAAAAACTATTTTCTTGCATGAGTGTGTTGTCTTATGACTCATATTTAGTTTTATGTGTACTGAACTATAGCACGGTTGTGTACATTAATTCTGTAGCCCCATCCAGACCCGGGTTTTTCTCCGTTTTTCTTTCGGGTAGAGGCGGATTTTTTCTACAGGTTCTCTAGGCTTTGTCTAGGGACGTGTTTATTATAATAATAAATCGTGAATTAGTGTTATTTCAATTCTTATGATTTTTAAACACTATACTCAGAATAATCGATATTAATTTGTACATGTAAATTTTTTGCGTTAAATTACAAACATATGGATATTGTTTAGTATTGTAACTCGTAGTTAACTTTTCATGTTATCTAGGAATTTTTGCTGAAATTTTTGATTCCGCCTCTGCCTTAGGGCCCTTGATCGGAATTGATGGGATGGTCCCTTGCTTGCTTCCGGAGAGTAAATAATTTTTTTGTCGTCCACGTGGTCATACGCAGTTTGTACTGTTTTTTTGACAATAAATTCATTATTATTAAGACGCAAGGTAATATTGCACACACTTTACAGAAGTAATTCTATAGCATCATGAGAGGACGCGAATTGAATTGGTGTCCGATGTTGGCGATGGATTTAAGTTTAGAGAAATTCGAATGTCCTGCCAACATAATGCGAGGTAGAAATATCATTACTCTTACGGACGGTGTTGAAGTAGAAGTGTTGGCTACATTGAGCAGAAGCTGTGTACCAACATCTAGCCAGTTAGACAGACAAAAAAGAAAGTTGTCTAAAGAGCTGTTACAAACTGCCTAAGACCACGCTGAGGACAACAAAGTAATTTACTGCGCCAAATATATAATAAACTAAAAAACACTGTGTGTTTGCGTTCATATTTTTTTTCTTAAGTTCGATTTCTCGAAGCAAAGAAACATGATTTCGTGTATATGTGTGTGTTCCAGGACACGCGGAACGTGTGCGAGTTCGTGCGTGGCTTGGCGACGTGCGTGAGGAAGCGTCGGAATCAGTGACGCAGGCGTTTCGAGGTGCGCATTGTGTAATACATTGCGCTGCGCAGGTCTCTTACGGCTTCCCTTACGCAGCACATATGCAACAGCACGCGGTGACCCAAGATGGTAAGCTATTTTATTGGACTGCCTTCAATTATAGGAAGATGAAGATATCCATAGCAACCACTGTTTTTACTTTCCAATTATACAATATGTATGAGGGAAGTATTGAAATCGGTCGAAAAAAATAATTTTTGGGGATCTCTTCAGATATATAAGCACTAGCTCTAGGAGAGTCGATTTTTAAATTTTTGCTATGATGTCCAATGTCGTGTGTGTGTGAAGAATTTTGTTTATCCTGTAACTCACGAATACATTTATGAAATCAAATCAAAGTAGAAAATTGACTTTGAATTCATAGGACAAAGGGACCATTTTTTGTACAGCACATTCCGACTTCAGTTACACACCGACTTTCACTTCCGGTATCTTAAATATAAAAATTTTGAAAATATAAATATAATGTTTTTATTTCTATATGTTCCACGGCTGTAGATTCTTACTAAGTCTAATACTTTCCTACTACTACAGAGCGATAATCTGTAGAGTTTTTTGTTCATGCGTTCAGTTCCGTGAGAGTTGCTGGTAGGAGAGGAATGCCAACGGGAGCGAGCGCGTATGGGCAGCGGGGCACGGCATGCTCAGGTGGAGCACGCCATTCGCACCGCCTGTGAAGACAGGCTGCTGCCAATAGACTCGGAAGAGGCCATGCAACAAATATCAGAACGAGTACAATATTAGGAGGTCGCAGAGCGCTTGGAGCATGCGGCTGAACGCAACTTTGACTAGATTGTATTCAAAGCGAAGTGTCCATTTCTTCTGGTTTTTATCTCTTCTTACTGTTACCGACGTTTGACATATAGAGATTGGTAAGACCAAGGAATCTTATAAACCCCACAACAACATCCAATGGGATCTTTTGCTCTCCTTAATACCTCCAAGATCTTTTCTGTGGGTTTATAAATTTTTGGGACATTATTTTTTTGCAAAACTCTTCCTATTCTGTCCGTTACTCTATTGTATTTATTTGTCTTATCACCCCCTTTCCTTCTTTTTTTCTTCCTGGCGTGTGATTCTTCAGACCTCATTTACACTATATCCGTTCTCCACCAGTATCATTTCTAGAGAATTCAGTTCTATTCCTAAAGTCGCGCATTGACAATCTCTTGTTGTGATCTATCGGATACTTATCAGTGGCTGTCTCATAACACGGATGCGATTCGAACTTTGTTTCTAGAAACCAATACTACCAGAACACACCGTTCAATTTCCACAGTAAACGTAATATTTGTGTACAAATTAACAACAGAGAATAAAAAATAACGAGAATGATATCAAACACGAAATAAATAACCAATAATACGTAAATCGCCACTTTAAATTAGTTTTATTTTTGATTAGGTACAATATTTCGTTTCTTTTTATTTATATTTCAAAATTATTAGAATATTTGCGATATCTTTATAAATGAATTACAGACAAACAATATGTTTTAATGGACACTACAAGAGGGTGAGATACGAATTTCTTTGGTATATTTAGTTGATGGCCAGAGTCCCAACGCTCTTGACACAATGGACAATCTACAATATTTTTCATTTCTGAACTGTGTAACATATCATTACAATTTTAGCACGTCTTTCATAATTTTTGTTAATCTTTAACTGGTCTTGTGGGGTTGCATGGCTTCTCAGTTTTTCTGTCAATAACACTTTTTTATATGATACGAGGTCAACAAAAGGCTAAATAAACATTTATAGGATACTAAACAACCCCTTTTAAAAAGATATTAATAACAATGTTTGTAATCATGTTTGTACTCTCACCTAGATGTTTACTTAGAAGAAGAATTGAAATGAAAACTATTCGATTACGTAAAATAGATGAGTAATTGACTATTTTTGGAGTTTTATTCACATTGGCATGTTCGTAGAATTTTTTTTTGGATGGAGCGGATCCGCGATTTGCCCACGATTACAGTTACGCGTATTAAATTTATCGCCTCAGTTAAGGGTTAATTGTGGTGGAGAGATGAAATATTTCTGCCAGATAATGGTTCTATTTCTGCCTCCCTTCTCTTCGTAGCGGCAACCGCATGCGTGAACTTGTGCGTGCGTTGGGATGTGCCGCGTCTGGTGGCATGTGGCTGTGCGTCAGTGTCTCTCACGCCGTATCTGCGCGCCTCCTTCTGTCTGGCTGCTTTGGCGACGGAAGCGCGGGCCCCACCTCCGCCCCTTGGTCAGGAACATCTCTTGCTGGACGGTGGCCACGCAGCTGCGATGCTACGAGCAGAGAGGAGAATACTCGCTGCGAATGGATGTCTTTTGAGAGGAGGTAAATTCTGGGTTCAATAAAGGAGGAGATTTTTTAATTTTTTAATTATTTGTACTGTTTGTGAATGGAAAATGTATCGTGCTATTGAAGCTTATCTATATGGAGCGATAGGAGTAAGGAGTTGGGTGGTAGGTTATTGTTAGTAGGCCGGTTAGCTGGGTTTACCAACAACTGGGCCCACGTGGATGTGTTAGCAGGAGTCAATAGTAAGAGTTATTGATACTGCGTGCAGTGAGAGGTGGATAGAAGATGGAAGGATCACTTTTCGGAAGTCTCGGGGACATATTAATGAGCGAGAACGCTGACATCTGAGCCACCGGAGGGTGATTGAACCGGAGCTAGAAGGTGATTGCAGAGATTTCTATTGTAAAACCGTTCTAATTTTGCACTTGTGATTTTGTCAACGCTGCTCTATCCCGGTCTTCCATAGCTCTTCCTTCGCAACACAATATTTCCGTCAACACCACCAAGTAAAGAACCTTCTCGGGTTCAATGACATCTTCAAACACTATTTACTGTCATGAGTGGGCGATAGTCATCCATTTCGATGCGTTCGGTCGGTGCTTCAAGGAAAAACCGCCAACTCGATCTTCGAAAACCTCAATGTTTAGAATGGTGAGTCTGCCCGTGCGGTCGTATAAAACCCGGAAGTGTGTCTACAGCTGACTGCCAGGAGGGCCACGTTGTCATTTCCGTCAAAACTGGGATTAGAACGAGAAATCCAAGTGCAAT
Organism: Laupala kohalensis; assembly: GCA_002313205.1. Lineage (NCBI taxonomy): Eukaryota > Metazoa > Arthropoda > Insecta > Orthoptera > Trigonidiidae > Laupala > Laupala kohalensis. The sequence goes on from NNCF01127389.1 coordinate 13,934, forward strand.
CTTAGAAAGCCTAACATAGAATTCGATTTTTGGAGAGTGTTATTGGAATGCTTCGAAAAGAATGATTAATTAACCATCCCATAATTTTATTTCTGGTTTTTAAACAGCAATCTTACATGTAAAACAAAAGAATGAATATATTATATCCGCGTTATTTCTAAAATAAATATTTGGTTCAGTGATTTCACGATAACTAATTCGCCTCCTTTCGATAAATGAATCCGTTTATTTGAAGGTTACCTAAATATTGAAGCCAGGAGTTTCCTGATCTTTTGGTAGTTCTTACTTCTATAACGTGAGAAAGAAATATGTATATCCAAAACAAAATCTATTATAGCAAATTTTTATCGTGTGTTCTATAATTGCTCGAAATTATGTGTGATTGAAACACAAAAATTTGAACTTAATCCATATTTAATGTTGATAGTAAATAAAATGAATTTGTTTTAATAACAAAAACATGATGCATTTTACATACTTTCATATCTCTTCCTGAAGCAAAAATGTGAGAAAAATTTATAACAAAAAAAACGAGAGAAGAAGATATGGGGTTCGGAAAACTACCCTACAAAAGGTCAGTGGCGCATTTCACCTGAGGGAAAGTGCCAACTATGATCGAGAGTCGCAACTCACTTTGTCGTAACTCGCAGAGTCGAAGACGAAGCCCTGACGACACAAGTGTTATGTCATATGCATTCCTTTCCAGGTGGCGTTCTCCACACTGCGGTGCTCCGACCTACCCCGTTGTACGGTGAAGGTGACCCTCGCCTTATCCCTTCTTTCGCCTCCGCCGCTGCCACTTTGGGAGGTTCGTTACCTCAGTTGGGAGGGCCACATGGGAAGCACCAGGTTACGTATGTAGGTAGGTGAATGACTCACTAACGAGGTGTTTTGCAGATTGAAGTTAATGAAATTTCACTGGAAACAAACCAAAGGAATTACAGTAGAGCATCGATTATCTAAACCAATGATGTCAGGAATGGTGGTATAGAAAAAGAAATTCAGATAAACAAAATTCACTTTATAATGTGGTAGCTTCCCTCACGTTCCGCTCGTTAACATTTCTCTAGTTATATGTTCCTGGGTGACGTACAGATGATTGGGAAGTACTCTGGCAGGTGCCCCGGAACACAATACGTTTATGAAGGCGAAGGACCAGCTTCCAAGGAAGCAATTTGAGGGATGTAAAGAAAAGAAAAAAAGTTAGCAAATTTAAGCTTATAAATTTAACGAGTTGAATCTCGTCACAGCATTGTATATGCTATATGAAATAAACATTGAATTCACCCTTGACTTATTAAATTTTAAAACAATCATAAACGAGAAACAATCTAGGAATCAAAAATTGGATTAAGCAGAATGATTATGTACCAAGCCATGTATCACCAAATCAGCAATCTTTCTAAATAATTACTCAATTGGCACACCATTATCCATCAATTCACAGACTACTTGTGTATTTTAGTATTACATAGAATTACTGCTTGATAAAGTGAACGGAATATCCAAGAATCAACACAACTTACTATTAGAATGAAAATTCTTATATTAATGGTGTATTTTGATCAACACAACATTGCGTATTTAATTGTTACATAGAATTACTGTTTGATAAAGTGACAGAAACATTCAAGAGCTGAAATGACTTATTATTATAATGAAAAGTCCTATATTACGGGTGCATTTAATCGAGCGTTCAAGTTCATATTATTCCGTAATGTTTTATATTATATTTTCCTTCAGGGTCTTGATACAATTAATTGAGATTTGTCTCTCAACAAGAAATGAAAATGTTCTGCTCTAGATTACAGTGACGAGACCATTGAAATAACTGAGAACAAATTAAACACGTGTAACCTGTTATTACGGACCAGTTCTTGTTTCAAGACATGAACACACACACATTCAACACACGGGTTGCCACGTTACGTCAAGAACGTAAATTATAATACTCAAGTTTTGGGGTCCAGGTTGGCGGTATCTTCGGTCCGTAGTTCGATGTCTTGAAGCGCCGTGACACGCGCATGAATGTGAGTACAATGATGCCCAAGCTAAGTCCGCGCGCGCGAATTGAAGAACAGAACGGGAGTAGATCCCGGTCGCGTGCGGCAGTTTGTGAAGGTGTTCTTAAAATGTAACTTAACAACAATAGGACTTGATGTTACTCGCTCGTTCGAAGAATAACGGTTAGGAATGCGGGAGGGGTGGCGCGGTTGCCTCGCGCAAGGGTGATTTGGCGACCATATCCACTCGTGCGAGTTAAGCCTAATTGCCGAAATAGGCTTGCAATTATATGTGCCGAAACATTATACATGTAGAAGAATATGCGACTGCATATTAGGATCATTGTCGGAGGGGACAAATACAAGACTTCGAAATAATACAGAATAAAGCACCTATATTTATTAATTATAGATCGAATTTAAATGATTGCGTAGTTTTGGAATCTTTAGAAAATAGAAGAAAACGATCTAAGTTCGTCAATTTATTCAAAGCTTACAGACATGAACCTGCGTGGAAATATATAACGGAAAAATTAGATCATCATTCTCGGATTGGTTAGAAAAGATAATAATTACAAATTTAGAACTACGAAACAACAAATCGTTGGAAATTTCTCATTTCTCAATAGAACGATTGGAGACGGAAATTCAATGTCTGTATCGGTTGTAGAGAGGATTTTGAGCTCTGCATCTATTCACAGGGTTAGGCAAGTTCTGGGAGAAGGGGTGCGCTAGTGTAGGTGCGAAGATAGTGGCAGTGAAGTGAAGTGATAACATGGAAATGCGTGAGGTAGAGAGGGAGGCAAGGGAAATGAGAAGTGAGGTGCATTAAAGGGGTGAGTCGAGTGTTCGGGTCATCAGCTGTAAAATGTGTAATTAATTATTAAAAATAGATTATTTTTAGTTGTTTAATGGTCACATGTTTTTATGTTTAATGATTTAATATTAATTGAATCGTATAGTTTAATAATTTAACAATTTATAATTTCAGTTATTTGCAATATATTTTATTGTATTTCCTTATATTCTGACACCGGGTAAGATCTGACCATTTGCAGTTAAATAAATATTATGTATGTTCACGAAAAGAAAAAAAAAAAAGAAAATATGCTTGCCATTAATACTGATGTTCACTTCTATATAGGTACATAAATACATACTTTTTATACGTTCCCCCCAAAGATATCAACTCTCGATTGATTCTTACTCTCACTCTTGATTCGAGTTCGAACTTAACGAGTATATTTTTATTCTGGAACTACGTTATTGACTACAAAACGCTACAAGGAAACCAGTATCTGGCTTCATACATGTTGAATTTCAACCAGACGATGACAGATAGCCGAGTTGTAGTGTTAGCGGCTTCGCTCTCTCAGCGGAGAAGCGAGGGTTCGATTTCCCGCTCAGCCGAAGTGGATGAGGGCTGCAAGTAATGGAATGGGATGTCAGCTCACCTACTCCAGACCAATGTCAGTTGGGTAACTTATATTTCCCAGCAACAGTAAAGCTCTCCTTCCCGATTTCGCCGCCTCAATCATGAGGTTAGGTGGAAGAGCAGGTTTGATGACCTGAACCTCACCACATCATGAAATAAGACATGAAAAGTAAATAATCCTACGAACATAAAAAATTACTGCTTCCATGTCATAGCCTTTCCATAAAATCTTCAACCTCAAAAGAGTCGATTGACTATTTACAAGTGTAAAGTTTAAGTGCATATTTCATACGTTATTTTTGACTGTTGGTCTTTACAAGAACGAACCAATTATATTAATCAGAACGAATTTGACTTTGCATCATCTACACGTAGGTGCTCCAAGTAAATGCTCGCGAGTAAATAGTTTAATTATGTTACGTTGAATCAAAATGGGAGATGGGACCAATGTTCGAACTTGGGATCGTCAGTTTAGCGCGCTGATACGCTATGAACTGCGTCTCTCCGGTCGCCTCTGGACCTAGTCTACCATTGAAATTCAACGTACGAGACCTATAAACCTCTAAGATGATCTCCCATTTTCATTCACGTAACATTTTTTTCTTGGGGCTTTATTGCTCGTCAACATCAAGGTTATTAGAACCCACGTAACATAATTAATGTGTTACCTGGTGGTATGGTTCACCGCAATTAACAGTTTTCTGTATAAAGAGTTTAAATTGGGCTTTGTTTCAAATGTCGAAGACAGACGGGTTTTGAGATAAGATTTCTTTTTCTGTTTACAAATGCAAAAATCTGCTTGTCCCGAGTAAAATATATTCGCCATTACAAAAAGGTTAGATATTCTTTTCCTGTGTTCTTAGGTAAAAAATTTCCAAGCAACTGATCATGATTATATTTTGATGATCAAAAGCAATCTATGTTAATACCCGGAAATGGATTGACATGGGTGCAGAATATTTATAAGATTTTAACCATTAACGGCCCTGAAGAGGAATCGTGCGAATTGGGTAATCGTAAGATACATTATTCGAGTCTCATATGCATTTGCCAAACCCGAAGAAAACTCCAATGTGAGGGTCGAAACATTGCAACTCAACAAACAGACGTGGTGTCACTAGGAAAATCGATATGGTATTGACAGCGGCCCGGAAACCTTTGCGGGGAAACACCTAAGAAATGTTTTCAAATATATTATTGTCAGCTTGTTGACAATTTGAGAAATACGATCTCTGTGGAAACCGGGATTCACAGAATACGAAGATGGGTTGTAGTATTACATGACAGAACACAAAAGAGAAAGATTCAAACGAAATCTATATTGAATACATTTTTATCTAAATAATACCATTTTATCATAAAATATGTGAAATTTGAAACAATAACATGGAAAGTAATACTAATGTTGTATGTAATGACACTAATGATATTAGTTTTATTTTTCATTACGCCAATAATACTTCCCCAATACCACCTATCATGAGATGCAAGTTAACGAATTTTTTAAATATTCATAGGCTTTATATTTGCTTCTTCCTGCAATTTTATGTAGCGTGATACGTTTATCCTGGATATCCCCAGTAAAGATGGAGCACGTAACATAGAAAAAAGTTAATTGCTCTAAATTTTTGTTGCACAACTAAGAAATGTGTACATTGTAATTCAAAAAGTGTAGTGATATTTTAGGAACAAACGCTTTTTAACGCTTTGACTAAAATCTGGCTTGTCGTTGTCAAAGAGTAGAAGCTGACAGCACAGGTGCCGTTAGAACTGTCGGTAGAATTAAATTTGTAAACGAAAAGAGGTAGAAAGGATCTGTCTTCGCCTGCGCGGCAGTATGCTATTAACGGTAGCGACGACAATAGGATGATTAACTGTTCTCATCCTACTTCACGTCTTCTTTAAAAGTTTGTTTACGAAATTTGTTTGTTTGTTTTGATACGTCCAGAAGAGCAAAACACAGAGGGTGCTTCGTTATTTGTTTCCTTCGTTCTGGCGAAAATAACAATCTTTACGGTCAAGGTAAACTAGTTATCATTGTGTTTTGATTGCGTAGTACTTTAAACATCTTCTAAAGCAAACGGAGGTACATATGATATTATTGTATTTAAAGTAATTAAAAGTACCCAAATGAAATCAATAGGACAAATGCCAACTATAGGTGGTATGAAGATAAATGTTTTGATCAAATCATACAAGAAAGCGTATTCGAGATGGAACGAAAACTCTTCTCAGAATAAAGTTCTAGCGACGTTTTCCTTACTGACTGGTTGACTGTCTTCATCTGTGGAGAACCTAAACTACTAAAAGCTAGAACCAGGAAATTTGTAAGAAGGTGACTCTTGCAACGTAACCACTCACCAACAAAGGATTTTTCGAAATACGAATTTCAAAACGGTGAAATTGGGTAAAATTTTCACTATTTTACTCTATCTCACGAACTAATCGCTATATTGTCTTAGTTTTTCCATTGTTAATTAAAATACTTAGAAACAGGTCTTGGGGTTTTCTGATTTTTAATTTTTAATGGGAGCAAAGGGGTAGAAATATTTTCATGTTATTATCGTTCACTCTAATGGCATGATATATTATATTCACTATATCAACTCAATTGCTCCAAAATGTTTCCAAATTAAACATCTAATAACCAAGTTTTTGATATTTTGATTTTAAATGTGTGTAAAGCGATGGAAACGTGTGGTGCATTGTCATCAACGACTGACTCATTTATAATTTTCAGACAACATTGATTAGAGGTAGAAACTTGAAATTTCGATACAATGTTGCATTTATATTGTGGAGGAATGTTTTCGAACTTTAGATCTTTTTGTGGGGCATTACGGCTCGTCGACATCGAGGGCATTAGAGCCCTAAAAACTTGTACAGGTGGGGTAAATGCAGTTACGCACTAGGGAGAGCCAACGTGACTCTCCCCGCGTGTGGGACTCGCCGAATGACTCAACCATACCCACTAAAAACCCTCCTGAATTACAACTCAAAACAAATATATACATATCTCAAGACATTACATATATCATTAAAAAAAGAAGAAGAAGAAAGAGGAAAATGAAAGATATCCTATCGTCGGAATCGAAAAGAACGAAGAAGTGACCAAGGAAGGTCAGGAAAGGGAAAGGAAGGAGACTAGGACAAGTAAGTGGAAGTAATGCCAGACTCAGCTCGGGGCCCCGTGTTTGCCAAACACGTACTTACTAGATGTAAGTCACCTGGGGGACCGAAATTTAGATTTGAAAGGGGTTTTATAGGGTGAAATGTGAATTTTGTTTTGACTATTTTCACTCCATCTCGATAATTAATTATTACCATGATTTCACTTATAAACGTTACTAATTTGGGAACATAAAAACTTGTTTTTGGTTTTTATTGATTTTTCCATTTTTGTGGATATAATTGAGTGGACATGCTTTTGGGAGTTCCTCGTTACTGATAACGACATGGTAAAGAATATTTGTTATCGAATTGAGATAAATTAATTTAACCAATTTGTCAGTAACCTCGTTTTTCTTCGGACTATATCATATTCTGTATTGTAGTGGAAGCAACGTAAAGATTTGTTTATAGTTATAAGGTAAAAAAAGGAAACCCATAGGGTTCAGGGCACTAAAGTATTATCTTTTCTTGACAGTTTCTTGCGTACTTATATAATTTTAGTGCTTGTAATAGGTTGGCGTTGCTTGCTGATACTTTTCTGTAAACTTAGAATTTATTATGATAGATTGAAACCTCGCTATTGAATTACTTATTTGATTAATCTCATCAAACGATGCTTAAAGTAAGACAACTAAACAACCCAGAAGTATTAATAACAAAAAATATTGAGAACAAAAGCATAATTGATTTTAAGCTCCTCTAATCACGTGCAATTGATTTATTGACACCAATTCAAAATATATATGAAGAACAAATAATTTTGACGTACTAAAACTAGGGACTTGAGAGTTACCTAACTGAACAATGATAACATAATTGCTGATTTATATCCAAAGCATAGTATTGCTTGGATAATTATTTCTGATTCTGAGAGGTCTCGTTAAGTCATTGCCGTATAAGTCGTTTGTCATTCATAGCACTCATAATTTATTATTTCAATATTTTAACACAAAAGTGAATTCTTTAGGTCTCGAGGTCTTCGTCTTCTTTTTATTCTTTGAAACATAGTTTTGCAACGGGTGTTATTTACTTATTAATCATAAGTTATGTTACGGTTTATTGAAAGTTATTTCTTTACTTCTTTATTATATTTTTGTTATGTTCTTGAGATAATGGTAAAACTGCACGACAAAAGATATATTTTTCTCTAACTTGCTCATTTTATAATGCTTGTAATACAGAATAAAGATTAGTAATATTATTATTAGTGCATTAATATCATTATTATTAAAGTATTAATGTTGAAGTACAATTGTTTTCGGTACTAATATTAAAGCGTATTGAAGTATTAATTTAGCAAATCATTTTTTTTAATTCTTTTAATTTTCTTCTTCTTAATACTGGTGCAGATAATTATTTGAACAAAAATAATGTTTTTTGACATTTTTTAACATTATGGATAAGTTAGGAAAATTCGTGAGAGCATTACAACTCTTTTTATTTATTTATGTCTCTTGGCGAGGTTCAAGCCGTGAGGTCTGCACTTCCACCTAACCGTTGGACCTGTGAGAGGGAAGGAAAAATGTTGGATTACTGGAGAACTTTTAGTACCGAACCGACATTTGTCTGGAGTAGGTGAGGGAAACCCCAGCTGAAAACCTCACCTGCTTCGGTCGAGCAGGGTTTGAACTCTAGTTCTACCGCTCAGCCAATGGGACCGTGGAAGCGAAGACGCTACCACTACCACTATTAACTATACAAGAACTATCTCTGAAGGAAATATTCTAAAGAATGATAAAAATCATGAATCGATGAGATATTTAGTTGTCATTAATCTTCTGTGTGCACGTGCCTGTGAATAGGGAACGCAGCCTGGGCGCTGTTATGTGCAAAGGACGCGCTGCTTGGATCTCGGACTGCAGACGCCGCTGGACTTCCCTCTTTCGTCACAGACGACACTCCGCCGGAGAACATTCTCACCTTCGTGGAACGCTGTCTGGCGCCCGCTCACGGAACTAACAGTAGGTAGACCACTTCTGGATATCGCATAAATACGACCCTCCCATATCGCAAAGAAATCGTAAGGTATTAGTTCCCACAATTTGGTGATGTATATGGGATTTATCAGTGAGGCTAGTCAAAAGACAAACCACGCTGATGGAAAGATTAATGAAAAATTCTAAAGGAAAGAGGAGAAAAATCATGCATAAAACCTCAAAAAGAGATATGAAAATCGATTATGGTCAGTAATATAAGGAATCTCGGTAAAATCAATGTACAGGGGGAGCATCATTACATTAAAATCTGTCTTTTAATAATTACTGAAATGCAAATCAAACGAGAAAAGGGAAAACAGTGAAATCGTTCAACGAAGATCAACGAAAATTTGCGTATATTCGCGCGTGGACTACCTGCTATGCATATACTTGCAAGGCCTGCTAGCGCACGCCTCGATTCTTGCGCCACACAAAGGCAGGAATGACACTGGAGTGATCTTGCGTTGACTTTTGAGTCACTACATTTTAGAACATTTCAAACTCTCACCATAGCGCTACAGACATCCCCAAAACTATACACGAGTTTAAAAGTGATGTGGGAGGAAGTCATATACAAACGAAATTAAGAAGTATGATGAAGTCGATAAAGTTCTGAACAGGTTAAATTAACACGTTTCCCGCATAATAATTTTAAAATATGAATATCCGAGATAATTATTCGGTACTAAATTTTTTCACAAATTTATTATAAAGAAAAAGGCTAAAAAACTTGTACCCATCACATTCACGAGAATTATATAAATGCTTAAAAATGAACATGATGAATTGAACTCCAATTGGTCGCGCGAAATAACATATTAATAGTCGCACGTGGAACAATACTGGTTTACAAAAACCACACGAAATGGTAGGGAATTAATTTTTACTTTCATAGACATGTTACCGTGAAAGACCGAAATTGGAGAATGTCGACTTTTACCGGTTAATGTCAACATTCACATAGTCATCTGGTGTATTTGGTGTATGTCCGAAATATTTGCTAAGTACCTTTATTTCTGACTTACACTGGTAAATGTCGACATTCACCACGCACTAATGGTGAATGTTAATCATGTCGGAGATTTATATTTTCTTACCAAGAATTTAAAACACACAGTACTTTCTAAATGGGAAAAGAAAATAATCGCGACATAAAAAATTATGAATATATATTTTTCTCACTGTATATGACACCAAAAACTCTTTTCACCTTTACTTGTACACTGAAAGAAACCTATTTTTAATTCTTTTTTTCTTTCGAGTCTCTGTGTCGGTGTAAACCTGCAATGCTGTCGGTGCGTTTAAAGAACATGACTTAATAATACAAATATCGCTGACAATCGTTTCTCGAATACTCTTAAACATTAAATGATGAATAAAACAAATATTAAAATAATCATGTAATATACTTGAAAGAAGTACTTAAAATGCAAGTTCCGTCACTTCGTTTGTTGTTATCAACAGAAGAGGTGACGAGGAGACAACAATGCTCAAGACGCATCTCCGCTGCTTTTTAAAAGGAAATAAGTGATGGTGGCATTCAACATATTCTTTCAGTTATGAGAACACTATCAACAATACTGTGATTTCAAATCTTACTCCCAGAAAAGGGAAACTTTGATGATGCGAGCAACGTTTTCTTAATTTTTTTTCGGATACCGTAATTTATACTAAATGGATACTGCAGTAAATCATGATCTTTTTCTTGAAAAGTTAAATGCATTAATTGCGAGAAGACAATTAATTTTATTTTTCTCAAGAAAAGTACTCAAAATTACTTTCTGAAGTGGTTTCTGCTAAAACTAAGTGCAACACACCTTTGGATTATAGACGACTAAAACGTTTTGACGTTTTAAAAATTAATGATGAAGAGAAGTTAATTGCACCATTAAAACCAGGGGAAACGAATTTACAGTATTATGTTACCAATGAAGAATTGTTCAGTATACTATATGAAACTCACACCAGAATAGGCCACGGAGGAAGAACACGTATGCTTAAAGAGTTGCAAGTTAAATACAAAAATATTACATATGAAGTTGTAATGTTGTATTTAAATTTATGCAAACAGTGTCAAATGAAACACAGTGCACCTAAGAAAGGTATTGTTGTGAAACCAATGGTCAGTTCTGAGTTAAACTCAAATTGTCAAGTTGATCTGATAGATCTGCAGTCAAACAGAGATGGCGAATATAAGTTCATAATGATGTATCAAGATCATTTAACTAAGTTTGTCCAGCTACGACCTTTGAAAACTAAAAGAGCTGAAGAAGTAGCGTATCACGTTCTTTCAATATTTTTAACATTTGGTGCACCAGCAATATTGCAATCAGATAATGGTAGAGAATTCAGTAATCAAGTCATATCCGAAATATGCGCTATGTGGAAAGATGTTAAGATAGTTCATGGGAAGCCTCGTCACAGTCAAACACAAGGCTCAGTTGAAAGGGCCAATCAGGATATACAGAATATGCTAACTGCATGGATGAATGACAACGATACAAACAAATGGTCAGATGGTTTACCCTTTGTTCAATTTGCCAAGAACACTACATATCACGAAGGAATACGCCAAAGTCCTTATGAAGCCATGTTTGGCGTTAAAGCAAAAAGAGGTATAGCATCGTCTTTTTTGTCCAGCGAACAAATCGCAAATATTGAAACCGAAGAACAGCTTGAAGAAACTGTTAATACTTCTGAAAAAAATTTGAGCGGTGGTCATACCGAAAACCATATTTCAAAGAAAAATATTGAAGACCTGCAATCTACAATGTCTTCACATCAAGTTCTGACTGAAAAACACGAGTTAATTTCTATAAAAAGAGCGGCTGCGAAAGAGAATCTTCTACTGCAGGCAGCAAAAACGTTACGAACCTCACAAAAACAATTTCCTCCTGCTCAAATTGCTGATACTGTACGAATACAAGTCCCTGATGTCGACCGTGGTCGTACAGATAGCCGAAATGTGTTAGCGGTTGTTGTTGGAATAGAAGACCCTGACTTCTATAAACTGGCAAATAAAAATGGTACCCTCAAGCAACTTTACACACGTAATCAGTTCGTAATTTGTAAAGAAAAGTTACTTTCCATAGATGAGATTTCTTTTGTAGAAATGTCGCTGAGAGAAGCAGCTGCAGCTAATTCGAGAAGTGGGGGGTAAAGCTATATACGCTATCATTGCAAAAGGAAGTGTTCCACAAATAAATGCAGCTGTAAAAGCAAGGGACTCTTGTGCAATTAAAAATGTCATAATTGTTTAAGTTGTTGCAATAAATAAGATTTGAATCACATAATTAAACAATTTTTTTTATTACTATTATTTTATTTTCCCATTTAGAATGTACTGTTTACTTTTCCCATTTAGAATATTCATAATTTTTNAGCAGCTGCAGCTAATTCGAGAAGTGGGGGGTAAAGCTATATACGCTATCATTGCAAAAGGAAGTGTTCCACAAATAAATGCAGCTGTAAAAGCAAGGGACTCTTGTGCAATTAAAAATGTCATAATTGTTTAAGTTGTTGCAATAAATAAGATTTAAATCACATAATTAAACAATTTTTTTTATTACTATTATTTTATTTTCCCATTTAGAATGTACTGTTTACTTTTCCCATTTAGAATATTCATAATTTTTATGTCGCGATTATTTTCTTTTCCCATTTAGAATGTACTGTGTGTTTTAAATTCTTGGTAAGAAAATATAAATATCCGACATGTTTAACATTCACCATTGGCAATTATGGTGAATTCATGGTGAATGTCGACATTTACCAGTGTAAGTCAGAAATAAAGGTACTTAGCAAATATTTCGGACATACACCAAGTGACTATGTGAATGTTGACATTAACCGGTGAAAGTCGACATTCTCCAATTTCGGTCTTTCACGGTAACAGACACACTACTACAAATGCATATAAACAAAAGTGAAATAGATTTTCAAAAGCTTTAAAACTATTAAGGAATGAAATTACTACGCTTTTGAAAGAGTGAAAACCCGATGTACAAATTCTGGCGCACGGCTCTCCTCACAAGGATAGCACACACGAAGTGTACGTAAGATTTGACTAGTCGTGAATAAAATTCATCATGATTGTTACACACTTGGCGTCAGACTAATAAAAGTGGAAGGATAGTGTTACAGGGGATGGCATGTCATGACACGCGTGTTTCTAAGAGAACAGATATGTACAGTCTGGACAAAATATCTACGACCCGGAAGAAAGTACAATGGCGACTAATTGAAGATCACGAAGATCATTTTTTCCCAGGTGTATACAAATTATAACATCAAAAATTAACATAGCACCAAAACAATTGAACACGGGATACACATAAATATTAACTCAAAATATGTTCAAAAAATGAAATCGCACAAACACGATATAAAATGTAATAATATATTATATATGTTCATAAATAGTAGAATTTTTTTCCACATGCATTATAATTTATTTTCATTTCCTTTAGTCACATAGTGACCACCTTGCTTCCAACCATGTCATTGCAAGTACTGAATAACTATTATAGTCTACTATTGTGTTCTTGACTCTGTCATTGTTCTGTTATTCATAATTGTCTGCAACTCATCCTTTTATAGACACATTCCTTATTTTCATTAATTAAATTGACCTGTATCATCCCAACCGTATTCACATAACCCAAAAATTCTTCATGATCATCCTTCTTAGCTACTAAATATTCTCTTTTCTGGAAAGAGAACAACCCTCTGCCAATCAGATACCTAATATGTGTTGCTCGTTCTGCACAATAATTTTGGCAGTTCCATAAGACGTGTTGGGTTGTTTCTTCTTCAAGGCCACATGTACAACGTCCATTATCTCTTCTTCCTATTCGTATTAGGGATGTCCCAAAATTTCCTTGCTTTGTGACAAAATCCTGTTACATATGGCGTTCTTTCTTACAAAACCCACATCCTATGTGTTCATATACGTTTCTCAATTGAGATTTCTTCCCAGTCACTTGTGCTATCAGAAATATTCCCAAACCTCCCCCCCCCAAAAAAAAAAGATAACACCCTCAAAGGAATGAAACATTTTTTCCTAATTTCTGTGCAGATAGCAGAGGCGTCCGTGTATCATCATGGTGGCTTCCAACGCCGTTTGGTTTCATTGGAGGTCTTCTTTTAGAATATGTCGCCTCGCTTTTGCGTATGAACCTGCCTGTCTCCCCAGCTGCCGCAACGAGGTACCTAGCCTCTTTCATGAGCTACGATCGTCTGCGTGCTACCCTCGCTTATGACTACGAGCCAATCTTCTCACCCGAAGAAGCGCTGAGCAGATCTAAGAAGTATTATGCGTCTCTAGCTAAGGCGAAATCATAAGAGTTAATCTTGTTACAGATTACCATACTGTGACGTCATATCAGACAGGATTATTGCTACTTGTTCATATGGCGTTTAATATACGGAGCAATATTTTTACATAATTCGAGCTTCCTGGGCCCGATTTACTTAGACTGAAAGCGAGCTAATAAGTAGATGTTTTCATGTATATAGTGCAGTTTCACACTAGGCGACCAGTCTGAGTGACACGTCTCGAACGACTCGTCGCTGGGTCGTTTCACACTTGAAGACAGTTTCCGAAGTTGATATTATAATTCGATGTAATTGATTGCACAGTGATATTGAATTGACACATCAGTTCGTCTGAGACACGGGGAACCAATCACAACACCCGATCTGGAAGGAACCCATGGAAACTCTTCAGTCCAGAGATAATATGACTCGATACATCTGACTACTCATGTTCATTTTGTCTCGACCACACGTCTCTCTCGTGTGGGCAACGAGTCACTATGTGTGTAACCATTTAGGGAGACTACATTTAATACAGTTAAACTGAAAGGAGCGACATGTTGCCGAGACCGGTCGCGTGGTACTTAATACGTAAGTAGAAATTATTTCAATAAAAATTTAATATAAAACTGGAAATGCAGTTGATGATGGCTGAGTGAGGCGTGTCACGTGGCAGTGATGGCGAACGTCGAGAGCATTGAAAGGTGGGGGAAAGAAATCGAAACGTTTCCACTTACGTAACGTGGGTTGGTCTAAACTTCTACGTTCGCACACACTATTAATAACTTTTGACCGTTATTAAATATTTGAAACTAGGGAAATAAAAAAAAATATACGATTGGGTGACCACTCATATATGACTATTTTTCCTTGAAGAGATGAAGTTTATGCAGCACAATTCTATTTGAGCGTGGGACGATTTTTTTGAGCAGGTGACAAAATAACAGCCTGGGGTGCCTAATCCCCTAAGTCGGGCCGTATGCGTTCGATATATATTAAACACATATCCATAGAATTGTTTATAATATTCGGCTCTTATGAGTTGACGAAGAAAAAGGAGGTACAGAATTGACTCCTAGTTGGTCGTAATGAGGAAGATTTGAGTATAAATAAAACATTACAGATCATGATGGAACCTAGTCGTGGAGAAGATGTTACAATATCAAAGGTCAAGGATGCCAAGTCTGATTTTCGTCATTGGGTGTGGAAGTCATTTCTGTTCATTGGGTATGGAAGTGAAAATATAAGCATGAATAATAAATATGAACGTCTTCTACAATTAGAAAGTGAAAGTGAAAGGAAAAGTCTCGCTGGAAACGAATGTATGACTATTTGAGATGAATAACTACGTTTGTACTCCGTAGTAGTTGACAGTTTGATTCATATTGCAGAGCACGATGTTAATGAAAAATGTTGGAAAATCCCAATTCTGTATAATATTAATCAAACATAATATCTGGACAGAAAGTAAAAGTGTCGACCAAAATCCATAATAAAAAAGTAAGTATTTTAGATATTTACCTTGAAAACTCAAGGATTAGGGTTTGTTAATAATGTGTATTTGTAAGACAATAAAAATATAACACTGATTCACTGACTTTTAATAAGAATACTTATTTATCAACATATAGTTAGCAACAACTGGTAAGATAGACTCTTCAATTGCTCATATATTATATCTTACGGCGTTAAGAAAAATAATTTGTAACGCTGATAATTACTTTTGCTGCTGTACAACGGCCAAATTGCTCATAGCGGGACTTGCTAGTGAAACGCTATTTATTGCACGCTAGTACGAGTAGAAATGGAATAGATATGAGTAAGGATACACCCAGGGGATATTGATGTGGAAGACAAATTACTGAAATTTTTAAACCCTTTTTCATCAATAAAAGTAAAATGTTGAAATTTTTCTGTTTGATTTTTGAATTACAAACATATTCAAACTAAAACCAAGGCGGTATTTCCTGACACTGTGAAAATTTTAAAACTCTCATTTCACTCAAATTTACCCTCTTGCAATTGAAATTTCGAAAAACTTTTTATTACTTTTGAAATTTTTAGCAGTAGTATTCTCTAATACACAAGCGACATCCTCTCACAATTTTAAGCTCCCATCATAAGTAAATTTTTCCCTACGTTGAGTGAGGACAAAGTCTTGTAACTATAGATTTTTGAGATAATCTGTATTTGATTATCCTTAAAGACCAGTTTACACAGGACAAGCTGCCTGGTAGCTAACCTGTCCGGCTAGCTGCGAGGCTGGTTACTTGTCCCGTGTAAACGGAACCTGTTTCAAAAATGAGGCAAGCTGGCTTTAATTTCTCCAGGCAGGTAACTTACCTCGGAGAGTAGATTGGAGGCCGGTAACCTGCCTCACCCGATGTCTCAAAGCAGCATGTGAGTTTCGTTACTAATTTGTGTTATTAACTGTTTTAAAATCATTTTCCATGTTTCTAATGTTTTGATCATCCTATGAACTTCACTACTCATATTCAGAATGTGAATTCTGCGTTAATAGTTTTTCATAGTACAGTAACATTTTGGGTAGAAATTTAATTCAATTTAAAATAAGTAAAGCAATTTAATACACTTTAAAATAAATAAAGCGTAAAAATGACAAATTTTTACAAATAAACTCTTTTCTTTAAAATAATGTCTGAACGAAATCTTATAAAATAAGAACAATGAATTTTTCATTAACCATAACAAATGTCTCGTTTTTTTTCTCGTGTATTTAAATGTTACGTAGTATGACATGGGTATTTCAAATTGGAAAGTCACGTGCTGCATTTGAAAAGCTTCGGCTTTGTTTCGATGGTGACGATGAAACTTCATTTCGATTGCAAGTTATAGTATTTATACAAACATAGAGAAAATATTAAGAGAAGCACAGAGTTAAGTTAAATGTGCGTTCTCTTAAATTGCATTACAGTGGCAAAACGAACACATGAATAGTTAAACCAGAAAGTTCATTAAAGTGCGTCAGATTTTTTTTTTGAAATTCACCGAAAATAAGAAAACAATTCGTACACATTTTTTGTGTATGATAATCATTCCCTTAAAGTCTAAAAAATAATCTTCGTTATGATCCCTCTTTTTATTTTTATTTTTTTGGAAACTATAACGGGAGAAAAAGAATATTTTTAAAAAGCTACGGAAAATTGAATCTAACCCATATTTCTGCATAAAAATGTGAATTTATACTTTTATGTACCGAGACTATTTTATTTATCTGAATAATATGGCAGATACTATTTTATCCCGTATCTTCTAGCTGTAATCAAGTTTCACTAGGTTTCATATTTAACATTAACAAAGTAAACAGGATATTAGAACAGTTTTGAATAGTACATGATATTTTACAATGGAGGATTTCGTAAATCACACAGTAGCAACTAATATTTTTCATACCTCCATGGTCAGACGCGTCGGAGCCTTCAATTGTTAGGACTCGAGTAGTCAGGTACTATTCAAAATCCTTTACAAATAAATCCTTTTCTTTATGAATTTTTTAAATGCTGTTATCTTGGAAAGGAAAATATGACGTAAGACACAATAGGAAATCAGCGACCCATCTAATAATCTTCTAAAGTGCGATACCTCATTTGTGTAACTTGTTCCGTCCGCATACGCTGGAAAGGAACTAATTTTCTGGGGGATATTTGTGAATTAGATAATGATTTTACAAAATCAGTCATATAGAAAGTAATTGAAATCTTGCGGTACAGATACATATGTAGATTGTGGATCTCAGTCCTGTTATTAAAAAAATTGATGATTGAAAAGAGAACTGATCGAAAGTGCATAAATCTCACCACAGTTTTTGATTTAGGGCAACAAACACATTCTATCATGAACCTGATTTTATGAATCGTTATTATTTGGTAAGGAAGAATTATTGAAGAGCCATCCTTGTTGTATTTTCTGGCCTAGAATTATCAGCACTCTTTTCAAGACGGGCAGTGTCATTCAGGTATTCTTCTAACAAAAGAAATGAATTGCATTTCTTGACGAAACCTTTTCAAATCCTCGAACTGAACCACTTAGGAAATCATTATAAGGTCAAATCTGGATTAATAATAGACATTTTTACTTTCTATAATAATTGATGAAAATACACATAATTATTTTTATTCAGGTGAGTTTGTGGGTACGTTTACTCAAACTTTAACTCACTCTATACTCACTACCAAGCTCAACCTGAGCTGGTTCTAAAATAAGTACCGGTTTATCCAAAATGTACTCGTAAAAGCAGCCGAAAAGCGAACTTCACAATATGATATTCCGAGTGTAGAGGCCAAGAAATTGTAGAGTTTTATTCATCGTGAACTCGAATATAATAGTTAAATCTCAAATTATTTTAATGGATTGTCAGCATAATTTATTATTTACAATAGTAAGTACGTATAATATTTAAGTAGTTTCGTTCCCACATGTCGTCAGCACGGTCCCTTTCTTGCTCTCAGAGTGTAAAGTAGCTTATTGTATTTCACATGATGAAACTAGCATGGAGTTTTAACTCCAACAAATTATTATATCTTATATTAAACCCATTATTATTCTGTCTGAATATTTTTTTCAAATTATGTTACCTTGAATTTGATAACTGCTATGTGAGTTTTGATATAAGTATAAAATACGTCGACGTCTAAGTTTTTTGTAATGTCCTACATCAAATATGTTTCTCACTCATCAAATATGTTCCGCAAATCGACAATATATTTATGAATATGATAGCTATTATAGTATGCCTAGGTTTAAAAAAATCATAATAATTTTTTAACATTTTTTCTTGTTAGTATTTGTATTAGTGCTCAACATAAAAGTAGAATGTAATAATTCGGTTTGTTTTTCAAGAATTTTGAATTTTTGATTTACCGCCTTATTCTCTTGAGATTATTGATTAGTTAGTCTGTGATGGCTGCCCTCCGACAATGATTGCTCTCTGGAGGCGCAAATGGGAACTACATATACAGTTAAAACTCGGTAAGATGGCGGTCTTAGATCAACCGCGCAATTTAAATTGATACCAAGGATAAAGTAGCCTTTTATTTATGAAAAAAATCCCTCTATAGATGTTCTATAATTCAAACATGTGATTGTGTTAGAATTGAAAAACTGGTACGCAGCGTTTCGAGTATTGTGCACGAATCAATGGGAGCACGATTTTCAGTATATATAGGTATCGTTGAGTACGACAGGTAAACCGTACCTTTCTAAAATGCTGTGATAAGTCTGAACTTGAACTTTTGTGATAAGACTGAACTGTGATACGACTGAACTTTTGTGCAACTGAAATATTGATTCCGTGAAAAAATGGAGGAATAATTATGCGGTAAGTGTATTACAGAGACCATGTTATTTTAACATTTTTACTCTATATAGAATATTTCCCGAGCTATACATTCAAAAGCATGCATCTTGCCAAAGGAACTGATGGTATTAATCAGAATTAATAAATTGAGAAAAGGTACTAATAAGTTGAAATCTTAATTACCTATGCACATATTTATTATACGGGGTTCTAGGGGGAGTGAAGTGACGCCATTAGTTGGTTAATATAACCTCTCCTCTCCAAATATCAACATCACCATCACGTGGTGGATCCTGTTAACACTAATGATGCTCAGATGACCGAGTGCGGGATTACCTTATCACCTGCTGTGGAGGAAATGCCATATGTAGTAATAACGTAAGTGGTAGCCTGAAGCCCATAGGTGGTAGCCCCACCATCAGGATAGGGTACGGTAGGTTACCTCCCTGCCTACTCCGAATCTTAACAGTTTTCAATGAGTCCACAAGAAATTCAAACCTTCCTTTTAACCTGTTGACGAAACAATGCTCACGATTAAGGATGCGATTTGGACAGTGAAATATTAGGACGCTATACCAAAAATGAAGACTGGCTATGCTAAAAATGGAAATGGAGGCATATAAACTTGTTTTTATTTGTTAGTAAGGTGAGGTGGAATGGAAATAGAATGACCGTAATTACCAATGGTAATGTATGTATATACCCTGGTATGGCCGTAGAAGATGATCCCCATCTTAGAGGTCTAGGTCTCATCATAGACAAAAACATTAAAATTGTCTACTGGAATGGAAACCAATATCAGAGAGGATCATCGTGGCCCGTTTGAAGACAAAACTGAGGAAAATGACAGTAGTGCAATGTTATGCTCCAACTTAAGGTGCTGAACTGGAACACAAAGAAGACTTTTACGATGTATTGGGTAGAACTCTATCCAGTTTCAACAAAAGTGATATTATAGTGTAAATGGATAAATTTAGAGCTTAGATAGGGAACGATAACCAAGACTTAGATACCATAATGGGCAAGCATGCCAAATCGGTATAGAAATGGAAAACTATTTATTGAAATCTGTGGAAGGCATGGGATGAAGATTGGAGGTACAATATTTCCACACAAAAATTGCCATAAGGTCACTTGGGTGTCACCAGATAAACCAAATTGATCACATTTGTATCTGTCGAAACTGAGAAAGCGCGCTGTTAGACGTCCGAAATAAACGAGGGGCGAATATGAGATCAGATCACCATCCAGTGGTAGGAATTCTGAGATTCAGAATGGAGAGAAGTAAGCTTAAATACCAGAGAAGAAATAAATATGTTATTGTGGAAACAAGGCATTCGGAGGTCAGAAATATTATTTTTGCAAAATTGGTGGAGAAATTGGAGCTAGTTCGGTCATACGTAGATTTGGAGGGTATAGATAGAAAATGGGAGGATATTCGAGAAATGTTGAAAATGTGTGAGCAGACTCTGGGAGATGTAGAACAAAGGAAGAAAAAATGCCGGATATCTGAAAACACCGGGGACATGATTGAAGAAATGAAAAATATACACATCAAACTATGCACTAAATCCACACCACTCACAGGAAGACGTATAATGCTGCAAGAAGATGTTGCTGAGCTGAATAAAGGAATTAAGAAAGAAGTCCACAAAGATCACCGCCTCTTCACCGAAGGTATAGCGGAATAAGCACATAATTCTGCAGGCCAAGGAAATGTGAAAGGTGTGATTGATTCAGTGAAACGAATATGTAATACGTCAACTCACTCTTCTGTAAAAAATAAGGTAAACCGATTACTTGTGTAGAGGATCAACTAAAAAGATGGGCATTGTACATCAGTGAAATTCTCAACACGGATACACCTACATGCTCTCAAGTTAAAGAACAAGAACAGGCTATCCCAGAACTACGGATAAGTGTGTCAGACCTCCTCCAACAAGAAAAATAGTGAACGCCATAAAGTCTTTGAAGAACGGTAAAGCAACTGGTCCTGATAATATAACTGCACAGGTATTAAAAATAAACCCGTATGCAACTGCTGTCATACTTTTGCTGTCATACCATGTTCCAAAAAACTGACAAAATGAGCAGTACCCTAAGGAGTGGAAATAATATTTAATAATTAAAATACCCAAAAAAGGAGATCTTGGAAGTTGTAGGAATTGGAGAGGTATAATTCTGCTTGTGTTCATAAGTAAAATCTTTATCAATATTATCTTAAATAGAATAATGATTACATTAGTGAAAAATATAAGAAGTGAACAAGCGGGATTTAGACTAAAAAAATCATGCACAGATCAAATTAACACACTACAAATAAGAATAGAACAAATCCATTGAGTATCAGTCTCCTCTCTGTATTCTATTTGTGGCTTATCAAAGAGCATTTGATTCTGTCGTACGTTATAAGATGTGGAAAAAATTGAAGTTAAGAGGTCTGCCCTGTAAGTATATCAACCTGATCAAAGAGGGATACAACAATTTTAGCTGTATAGTTCTACACAATGGTCAACTGTCTGAACCCTTCGTTATATCAACAGGGGTAAGGCAAGGATGCCTTTTTATACTAGTGTTAGAGTATTTATAAGAACGATGAAGGGGGAAAACCGAGGGATGCAGTGGAAATTGAACCAACATATCGAAGAACTTGTTTACGCTGATGACATATGGTTACTATCCCATAAGTACTATCATATTCAGGCAAAATTAAATGACCTCAGTGGAGAATCCAGGAAAATGGGACTTCAGATAAATTGCTCTAAAACAGAAGAAAATTGACTGAACCATAATTAGTAGAAGGCTATTACCATGGAACGAAACGTTGTAAAGAGCATGTCCAACTTTTGTTATCTGGGAAGTACGGTGTTACAGGATGAAGGAGCAACCCTAGATGTTTGCACAAGGTTTCAGAAAGCAAAGGGCACATTTTCAAGACTAAGGAAAACTTGGCTGACCAACAACAGCTTAAGTACGAAGAATAAAATATTTAATGCTTGTGTCAAATCTGTCCTGCTGTATAGTTGTGAAACTTGATTGGTCACGACTGAAATAAAAAGGAAGCTTCAAAGTTTCATAAATAGATGTCTAAGATACATCTTAGGATAATGGTGGCCACGCATTATTTCCAATAAAGATCTCTAGGATAAAAACAGTACAAATGGATATCAATATAGAAATCTGCAAGCTGAAATTTGGTTGGATTGGACAGACGCTTAGAAAAGATGATGAAGAACCATCGAAAAGTGCCTTGATGTGGAACCCTCAAGGATCCAGACAACGGGGACGCCTAAAGGTGTGCAGAAGAACCACCTTGAAAGAAGCTGGCAAAAGTTGAAATGAGATGCGAGCGATGGCAGCAGATGGGGGAGATGGAGAAATTTTGTGGACGACTTTTGCTCAAAATAGGAGACAATGGACATTATTATTATTACTAAATTTGTTATACACATTGTACCAAAAAAATGAAACGAAACCCTTTTCCGAAATTTTGGTACAGTGTCCCTCCGGAAACTTTTTCAGATGTATATCATCTAAAAATGCGTTAACGATACATAAAATTAATGAAACATTTTTGCATCTGTTTTGAAGACATCAAAAATCGCGTTTAAAACAATATAAAAACAATTTCTCGCCAAATTTAATATAAAATCTCACCAAAGTTCCAGGAATTGAAATTCCATCAATTTTAAATCCTAAGAGGTTAGTTCAAAATTGGTCTAAGATATGGAAGAATTAAAGAAAACTCATTCGACTCTGGCTACGCTGGAGGATAGACCATTGAGTTAAACATTGCGCCAGTAGTGATATTATTGATTCATTTAATGAACAATGTCTCGTGAAATTTGGTACAAAGATGATTTTTAGCATATTATTCTGATGGACCCTTCGTTA
The DNA here is from genome assembly GCA_002313205.1 of Laupala kohalensis. Lineage (NCBI taxonomy): Eukaryota > Metazoa > Arthropoda > Insecta > Orthoptera > Trigonidiidae > Laupala > Laupala kohalensis. The sequence continues at coordinate 37,046 of NNCF01127389.1, forward strand.
TCGTCGACAAATTGATAGCTTCCCGAGTTTGTTCTTGATTAGTCTCAGAACACAAATGATAAAGAGTTAATCTTTACTTTAGCTTGTTATAGTTTGCAGAGTTTGATATCAAGCAAGAGTTTTTTTATTATGGCAGATTGATTTTTTTAAGATTCTAGAATTTTTGACGTGCTTCGACGTAAATTTTAATTTGAAAATTTATTAAAAAAGTTCTCAATTTTATTGAAACAGTAATATTGTTTCTCCGCCGTAAATATTGTAAAGATTTTCTTTGACTAATTGTCAATTTCATTAAAACCGCTCAGCCACTCTCAATATTAAACTTCTCAAACTTGAGTCCAGAACAATTCTGCGGTAGACTGGATGGTCGTCAGCTCCTCTCAGACAATACAGTTCTGAAATTTCATTTCGATTTGAAAATCTAAAAGGGTGACGTTAGCAATTTAGCACAACGACTATGAGAAAATATTACACTGTTAGGGCGAATTTCAGAGTCGCCTCTTATTATTAGTTTATTTAGTAAATTAGTTTTTTTTTCCCTCCACGTGGTCATACGCAGTTTGTACTGTTTTTTGACAATAAATTTATTTATTTATTTATTATGAGTAAACACTTTCAATTTTGAGTGCTTTCAATTTTCTTTTTACTTGAACACAAAGAGAACATCACATGAAGGTCAAAGTACATTTTTGAATATTTTTCAGAAACTGGTCCAACGATTTTGCTTAAATATTCTGTACGTAAAGTAGAATTAGTATGCATTACATCAGCATTAGCGTTATTGCGCTTGAAAGTTTGATATAGACGCAGTAAAATAATTTCCGTCTGCTGCTCACACATATTAGTTTACGGTTTCAAGAAGATTGAATAATATTTAGCATATATATTGCTAAATGAGAATGTACATGAAGTGTATTAATCTGTGTGAAATCTATTAAAATCTGTAAAATAAAGGAAATGAAAAAAAAGACGGGGAGACCTAATCCCCGGTTGCGTGCCAGGGCCGCCGACCGCCGCGGTGCGGCGAGGGTGCGTGTGCCGACGCATTAGCTGGGTTACGCCCGCGCCGCAGGGTCACTAGCTCTGTGCCCTGTGTGGTTGTATAATATTTAGCAGTGTAAATGAACCAAGCAGTCGTAGGATACATTTTTCGTAAACTGAAATGAAAGATATGATAATGATGAAATACATTGGAGGACAGCAAACGCACTGCAAATAAGGAAATATATCAATTTCTGTCTACAACGAAATTACTTTTACATAACACTTTTAAGATATTTTTTGTCACTCTATGCTACAGATGGAGAAACGTCTATGAGAAAGTATGTGCAACGGTTTTGCAGCACTAGTTGCCGAATGCAATGTTTACTTATTTATGGGATGCACTTAAGTGTTTTGTTATTATATGTGCCAACTGTGGAGTACAAAATTACTTAAGTGGTCCCTCATTAGAAGTTAGTAAGCATTATTTAAGTGATCCCTTATTCCATAAGTGACGACTCTGAAATCCACTTTTAATGTTCACTTAATGTTCACTTAATGTTCACAAGTTCACTTATACTATTGCCAGAGTTAGGCAAAATAACTTGAAAATAATACCAATGACTTAGATATTCTTAAGATACAATACGTTCTACTGAACAAAACCTCATGCAAACGTATCCCCGACATTCTGCTATTTTCACCATGAAATTAATACTAACCTGTTTTCAAACGAGTTTAAATTCGCCAAGGATTTAGATATCTCTATTCCTCCTTTTAATTGCAATATCATTCTTTTAATATTAATACTCGAATTCTTTTTGTAAGTATTTCAATTTTTACTCTTTTTTTAGTATCTGCAAGTTCTTATTATTCCTTATTGTAACAAATTATTGATATATAATAATGTTACTGTTATTTTGAGCAATTATCAGTGAAATACGCCAAAAAAGATGTCATTTCAATAAAATATTAACAATAAATATCTATCCTTTACGAGTAGATCCCCCGAAATATTTGAAAAGAATCATGTCATAATATTCTTCGCAGGCAAAAATTGCTTCTCGTAGGGTTCAAATATAAATAAAAAAGGAACCCTGTATATAACATTATTGTAGGCAGCAATTATTAAAAATTAAATTTAAAAACGTGTTTTCTTTGCTTTTAATAATGCCAGATATACGAACTGTACTTTAACTTTCTAGTAGTCAAGACACGTACTTCATACTCATAGTGGTTGAAATTTTCGCCACTAGATGGCAAGAGTGTTGCAAACGGCAAGTGTTCCAACGGAATTTTCCTCACCATGGATGATATGAGAACGTTTTATGAGAAATATTACGTCAGTTGAATGAATATCATCTTGCAGAACGTAATACAAAACTACTATTAAAAAATAGAGATATTTGTACATTGTTCCAGGTCCATACACAATCTCAATTCACTAAGGAAAATAAGTTATCAACAGGTCACAATTTTGTATGGTGAAAATCATGTATTTCAGAATTACCTGTCAGGAACAAAGCAACTTACATGCGGGGTTCCCCAAGGTTCTCCGAGGTTTATCTTCTTTGTGTTGCATTTGAATGACACATTATTGACATCAGATTGCAAAATATTTCTCTATGCTAATGGCAGCATTAAAAACTGTTTCAGTTACTAAATTCTTAGGTCTTCATATTATAGATAATTAAAATGGAATTGTCACATTGATACACTAAATTCCAAATAAAGCAATTTGGGTGACGTATTCCATATCTTTGTCAATGTTGTTAGTCACCATATTTCCTCTTGTGGTTATTTTGCAAATGTTTACTCCCTTTTACGGCAAGACATTTTTGAGAGTAATTCTGCTATGAAGATGCAAACTTTCAGAAATTACGAACGAGGATGTTTCGGATAATATGTAAATCTTACATCCGAAACTCTTGTAAACCTTTATTAGGAAATTAACTATTTTATATTCTCCTTGAATTTATATTTATGAAACGGTTGTGTTTTTTAAGACTGAATTACTTAAGTGTCGCCATTGCTTCATAAAAAACGTGTTTACGAATACTATACAAAAGTATGGATAATAATCATCATCCTACCGGGTCAGCAAATATTTATTTGCGAATCGTTCTATATAATTCCCTTGCCAAAGACGTAAAAAAGGTCATTAGAATAAATTTATTTTAAACTACCTAATTCTCCACTTCCTCTACAATGTGAATAAATACATCGATTTTCATAAATGTTGAAATGAATTTGTCATCAACTGTTGTTTTTTAAAATAATTCTTTTTCATAAAAAAATGTGTCAATTTATTTTATACTATATCACGCCAAAGATAACTGATTAAAATACAAAATTAATTCATGTTTGCTTTTATTGTTCCTTACTATTGAAATAAATATTTATTTTATGTGTACACAACCTTGGAACCTTGTGTAAATTAATTATAGTAGCCCCATTCTCACCCGTGTTTTTCTCCAGTATTCCTTTCGGGTAGAGATAGATTTAATATATACATCATATAGCCTCTGACCTAGGGGCCGCAGTTAAAGCAATACTATTGTTATTATTAATCTCCAATTTCAGTAATTTTGTTGTTTACGATTTATTTACATGTATGTTTTAAAGATTTGAGAAAAGTTTTTATATTTCAAAAACTTTTTTGTATTTTATTAAATATAAATTTGTCGAAATTTTTTGTTATTATAACTAGTAGGTAACTATTATTATTTCATGACAGCACTTGCTATAAATTTGCTCTGGAGTGCAGAAATAAATCAACTACTGCCTTATGACCTATAATCGGATTATCATGTGATTGCCAACATATAGACTAGTCACTTTTTATTTGCTTTTTGGTACTAGCATCTACTTGTGAAGGCAGTAACATTTGCTATATATGTAGAAACTAATTATAACTAGACAATATTAACGAAAAATTAATTATTGTGAAAACACGAAACATTTTCTTTCACTTAATATATATTTCAATAGGATAATATTGTACCATGTACACTTGTGCAAAAATATTGCCTCCCTACTTGTAGGACTCTACAAAACAAAGGACATTCATGAACTTCTGAAGTGGAGTTTTGTCCCTGAGAACGCAGAGGTAGGCAAACCTTCACACTTCCTTGTATCGTGGGCAAGCATGGCAAAAATGTCAGGGAAGAATTTTATAAACAGTTAGTACAGAGCTAAAATATGAGGTAACGATTTGGCTGAAGGCAAGAAAATTATTTATGTAATCATGTATACTTTTTTGTAAATAATTTATGTGTGATGGGAAAAGTGGGACTTTTGAAAAGGGAGAGATAATAGTTAAAGGGAATGGGGATTTGGAATGGTTTATTTGTGTATATTGTGGTTTCAAATAGTAACTCTTAAAATGTAACTGATCTGTACCACTGAATTTATTAAGAGTAAAAATTGAGGGGTGACAATAGGTATAAATCAGTGGCTAAATTAAACTTTGTGGCTAGCAATACCTAACAGATATCAAAAGAAATACAATCTTCACTCGGGATGGATACTGGATATTTGGAATATATTGGTCCGGAAACGACTCTGATTTTTACATCTTGTCTCTTCCTCCCGCATGCAAACCTTCAAATAGGGGATGGTGTTGGCGGTTACGTGTATAAACATACAAAATACCAGGAGTTATTCAACATATGCTAGTCGGTCCACTTTCGTTCTTTAATTTCCCTTCTTGCTTCCGGAGAGTAATTTAGTTCCTTATTATCACACGCAGATCTTTACTGTTTTCTTGACAGTAAATTTATTATAAACACTTATTATTAATTGCAGATCAGAAAAATAGTTGTATGTACAATATGTTATAGATTATACCTTATTATTTTGATATTAAAGTCTGTAACCGTAAAATATTCATAGAATATTTGGAGACATCTGTTGTACGTATAAAAAATACTGAAGATTTTGCTCTGAAACTATATTACCGCTTACAATAAACGAAAACTGATTGGATACCACCACCATTGTGATCGAACTTAATTTAACTCACGTCTGAAAAACTCGTCTAATTTGTAGGTATAACCATACGTTCTCATACTTTGTGTTTATTTCGTTGTCTTATAGAAACGATTAAAGTAATTCTTCGCAATATTTACGTATTAAAGAAACACATTATACAGAGAGAGAGAGAGAGAGAGAGTGATAATATGCAATTATAAATATCACTGAATCTCAAAGAACTGGGTCGACAAACACCTATATATATATATATATATATATAAATAATGCATTTGGCGTTACCTTTATTTTTTTATTTCTATTTGTCCCTTACGTGTTTCAATACCCAAGATTTTGTCATTACAGACTTTTTATACAAATCTATATTTCCCTTTCATTTATAAGAAGCATCTTTTCCGTTCTTGTCTACACTCGTTGTCCGTCTCTGCACAATAAGACAGAAATAAGATGGAACGACACATGGTAAGTCGAAAAATCTAAAACTAGTGGTGCAAAACCATTGCACATACTTTCCCATAAACGTTTCTTGGTCTAAACTAGAGAACGGCATTAAAGCATTCTATTAGGAGGGATGATTTTCACATATTACTCTAAATTTTGTTCGTCTTCATTTTACCGAATTTAATAAGTTTATTAAAGAAATAATTTACTACAATTTATATAAAAGAATCTCTAATATACAAATTCTGTTTTTTCGTTTTTGAGGAGATAAGATTAGCAAGATTTATATTCTACCTCGAAAGATATATTTATTAATAAATGTAAAGCTCAATAGGATATTATTAACGCGAGAACAAAGCCAGCAGACCATAAATATTCTTATAAAATTTAATAAGAAACTAAAGGTTTTTTTTTCAATTTGAAATTTCAAAATTATATTAATAAACAATAATCGTGTCTATTAAATATTTCGGTTAAATAGGTGATACTGTTTCTTTTATTTACTTCCTGTTATTTCGCAACGCTCCTTATCTATCTCGTCAAATAATTCTGTGTTAAAATATATTGTTTAAAATATATTATTTTTAATAATTGAAACTGCTATAAAGCATTGAATTTTTAAAAAAATCATGAAATAAACAAAAAGATAAATCACACGTTACCTTCCAAACAAAAGAATCACGTAACCAAGATAATTCTTCAAACGATAAGTAATATTATAAAATAACACCCTGTCGCATCAAATAATATACACGAACATTAAATATGACACACAGCATGAATAAGCTAACAAGAACATCCGGCAAAAGGAGCAGTGGACACATCTGATACGTAAGCTTACGCAGCGAAAAGATGCAGCGTCACCGAATGAGAGAATACATGAATGGCGTAGAGGTCGCGTGGGTGGAAGATTCACGATACCAAGAGAAACATTAGATGCAGACATTCCTCTGTTATCATTTTCAAAGTAACATATAAAATGACACCTCTACAAACATATACTCTTTGGATTTACCGCATTGGCAAACTTAAAACTACGCGCCATAAACATTTTCGTCGCGCTCAAAGTCAATAATTCAACTTCTAAGTGTCTTTTATTAGAGATTTGAAAGTAAAATAAATATTCATAATATTAATTTACTCTTCCTATGCTTCATACATGTTAAATAATATTCAAGGTTCTGGAAGTAGTAAACAAATGAGTGAATGTAGCAGATAGAAATTATTTTACTGCGTCTATACTAAACTTTCAAGCTAAATACCGCTAATGCGGAAATAATTTTCTCTAATTGTATTTTACGTAAAGAAAATTTAAGCAAAATCCTTGGACATTTTTTGAAAAATATTCAAAAATGTACTTTGACCTTCATGTGAAGTGCCCTTTGTTTTAAAACAAAACCAAAACCAGAGCACGTGCATCGACAACAAGTAATCTATCGTAAATACGAAATATGAATTAAATATATTCATCCATTTACTCAGAATCGCTGCGCACAGACAGACGGACGGACGTTATGCCAAAAACCACTTTTTCGGAAACAGGGGTCACCATTACGGATATTTTCGCAAAAATCTCGTTTTCGAATTTTTCCAGGATTACAATACTTTCTATACACTACGTATATGAGAAACTAAAAAAAAAGAACAGACCAAAATGTGTATCATGTCACTGTTCAACTCAACGCATACAGCCTCCCAAAGGAACTCAATGCGCATCACGAATGCAAATCGAACACAAGCCTTCATTTGATAAAACATCGATGGAACAAAAATGTGACTAGATGAATGTAGTAGCCACTTTGCCAAATTGCTGTTGCAGTGGTGGACTAGGGCTATGCATTACAATCGTTATTTCATTTCCGGCTGTTGCGCTCCCCAATGACGTCATAGCGCCTGGCAGCATCAGCAAATTCCATCATTGCCACCAGAGGCTGCGGAAGGGAATGTGACTGGTTTATAAATCACATAAAAGGAGTCACGTATTAGCTAACTAGCTTTGCTCTCGGTTCTGCTCCACTTAAAGAGAGAAAATTAAAATAGAGTATAGTGGGTTTGGACCACATACGAAGCGGTAAAAAAATATAAAAAATTCAAGTTAAGGTCAGTCAGGTTACGTTTTATTAAATACAAATTTGTTGGTATTATGTTAACATTATAACACGTACCAAACTATTCTTATTGTTAGGAGTGTCCTGAAATGTTAAATTATTAGTTTATTGTCCTCCACGTGGTCATACACAGTATGTAACTGCTTTTTTGGCAATAAATTTATTATTATAATTATCATTGTTCATATTAAAACTTAGTGCAGTAGTGGGTCATGTAAAAAAAATCACAAAGATTATTGACAGATGACAGGCTAGATGGAAGGAGCGTACAACATGTAAATTAAAATTTTCTGTAAAGCACCTCGTAATAAAACCTTGAAGAGGAGGTGGTCTGATGATTAGGACCAAACTAAATTTTTTTAAATCCTCTTTTATTAGCTTCATAATTAGTAGCAGAAATTTGACTGAGAGGGCAAATTTTTGTTGAGATAGAGAGAAAATAGTAAAGGTCTGCTTTACACTACATTTCCGTCCATCATTGAGGATATTACCTGTTTTTCTCTTTAGAGTGCATATTGTAAAGATATATAGTAATTAACTAGATTTTACGCTAGATAGTTTAAGTGAGCCTTGTGAGTCAGACACCATAAATTTTGTATTTTTACCTTGCTAAACCTATGGTACTTGTGAGGAAAAACACCTTGAAGAGAAAAGAGGTGTAACTTGTAAGTTACACCCTACTCTTACAACTAGAATCTAATCGCAGTCTATAACCTTTGGAGTGAAAAGTGGTGTACCTCAATTAAGACCCTAAAACCATCCTTGAAACAATTTCTTGATCATCATGATTCATGTCAAGTAAACTCGTTACAAAACTGATTTGACTTAATACATTAGTATTGTATTAATGATTTTTTACAACACTTCTTGTAAAATTCTTTGTTTCTGAAAGTGACATTCCCATCAGTTACACCACTATTTCTTTCACTCCCGTCCAAATTAAATAACTTTTCTTACTTATTTACTTACTTACTTACTTACTCGTTACTTGGAAACAAATGTACTGTACAGGAGAATCGTTGAAGAACATTTAGGTGGTTTTAGTTTCCTCACCACTGATCATTTAGAAAGCTATAGAATGTAGTTGATGATGCTTCACAACGAGAAGAAGAAATAAATGGCCTCCCTGCACACAAACATAGTGCTCTCTAGCCTGCCACCACGCTTCAACGTTCCACAAATAAACCACGAAATTAACCTGGCAAACATCTCCCTAAAACATCACCTGGCAGACACAAAAATCACATTTTTTGATTTGCAACCACACCTGACTGCCAAGGACTTTACCCAGCACGGTTTACACCTGAAACCGTCTGGGAAACGGCACTTCGGTTCTATCCTAGCTTCACATCTGACCTCACATCATCCACCTCCTCCATTACCTCCTCCTGCACGTACCTCATCTCCTTCTCATCCTCCCTCTACTTCTACCTCATCTCCTCCACCTTCCTCTGCTCCTACCTCATCACAATTTCCTCTTCCTATCTCCACACCCATTTCTTCCCCTGTCCCCGTTCTTTCACCTACTGCTTCCTCATCTCCCACGTCAACATCTATTCCTCCTGTCGCCCCCATACACCGTTACAACTTGCGCTCAGGAGTACGATGTGGTACTCGAAGGTGACAATCGCGTTCAGGTGCTGTGTGCGAGCTTCATCCGGAACTAGAAGCTGTACCAATTTCAAATTCCTCTCCACAATCTAACGTCGATTCCATTTCTCGTGAGTCACAAACTCTTTGCGAAAATAAAATAATTATATTTCATCATAATGTCCAATCCCTTTCAAACAAATTGACAGACATTGAAATTCTGGTACACGAAAATCGATTCGATTTGCTATGCCTCACAGAGCATTGGCTTTCAACTAACAACATCAACGATACTGCTATTTCTAATTATTATTTAGCAAGTTCTTACTGTCGGCAAAATTTTAAAGGCAAAAATCCCCACGGAGGTACGTGTATCTACGTTCGTAATGATATTTTATCTTCTCCACTGACAGGCTACGAGAACTTCTGCGTAGATAGTGTGTTCGAAATTTCTGCAGTTGAACTGACCGACACCGGTATTGTTGTTTTGTGTATTTATAGACCTCCTCAATCAGATCTTGACATATTTTTTCGGAACTTCGAAAATGTTTTAGAACATATCGCACATAAATCTACTAAATCTATCGTTATATGTGGTGATTTCAATATCGATTTCTTGAGTACATCCGACTCTGCACATTCACCAGTTAATCGATTCAAGAATCTTATCGACTCCTTCAACCTTATTACTACGATAAATGACCCCACTCGCCTCTCCGGCTCATCTCAAACATTGCTAGATCAAATTATAGTCAACAATGGAATCTCGTATCTCTCTGAAGTGTTTATCGCCGGATACAGTGATCACCTTGCTCAAGTATTGACTATTAATAATACACTAAAACCGCTTAAAATCCTTTACAAATTTACAAGAGAGTTTAATGACATAAATAAATCCATATTCGTAAATTATTTGCGTGAAGAAACATGGAAAGATGTTTACAATTGCCAAAACACCGACGACAAATTCAATGTATTTATCTCAACATTCCTAAAACATTACAACTCTAGTTTTCCCATAAAACGCAAGTTAATTAACACAAAAAAATACAATAGATGGATCACCCTAGGGATAAGAATTTCTTCAAAAAACAAACGCCGTTTATATTATCTTTCAAAACGCTATAACCAGCCACCCGAATTCCATAATTATTTTCGTAAATATAAGACTATTCTCCGAAAAGTAGTCTATGCAGCTAAAGTTATGGAAAACGACAGGCATATACTAAAATCGAACAACCGGATGAAAGCCATGTGGAATATTGTTAACAATTACACGTCAACTTCTGAAAATCGCGAAGAAAATGTTTCTTTACTAAACGATGGCAAGATCGTGTCAAATCCTCAGGACATCGCAAGTTTGTTTAATTCTCGCTGCTCAGAAGTTGGTAAAATAACGAACTCAATATATCCAAATCAATGTCCTCCAATGATTACCACCCACATACCCAATTCTATGTTTACTTCCGAAACTAACGCCAGTGAAGTCATGGGAATCATCAGCTCCTTAAAAAACAAATTTTCACGAGGCATAGATGATATACCTGAGTTTATTGTTAAATCTTCGTCCCACGCTATATTAAATCCACTCGTAAATATTTTTAATAGTTCTTTATCGGAAGGGGTGTTTCCCAATATATTTAAGAGAGCTAAAGTGAAACCTTTACACAAGAAAGGAAACAAACTTAATATTGGAAATTACCGACCAATATCTCTACTACCCACTTTCTCAAAAATCCTAGAAAAATTGTTCTATAAGCGTCTTCTAGATTTTTTATCAAAATATAACATTCTCTCTGACGATCAACACGGTTTTAGGAAATCCTTTTCCACTACAAGCGCCATATTTTCCTTCTTAAACGATGTTACCACATCTCTAGACAGTGGAGAAAATCCTCAGGGTGTTTTTCTTGACTTATCCAAAGCATTCGATGTCATCGATCACGGAATTCTCCTTACCAAATTGCATTCTTTAGGCATTCGTGGACTTCCACATCAATGGCTAACTTCTTATTTAAAAGATAGATATCAACAAGTAGAAATATCCTATACTAAAAATAAAATACTTGAGCGTTGTCTTTCAGAAACAAAGCCACTTACTTGCGGAGTACCCCAAGGATCAATTCTCGGCCCTATACTCTTTTTATTGTATGTGAACGACATGTCATCATCCACATCAGATTGCAAAATGGTTCTTTTTGCTGATGACACTAATTTACTATGTAAACACGCCAATGCTCAAAAAGTTTTGTCTAACCTTTCGACTTGGTTCCATGCAAATCGTCTCATTGTAAACACTGACAAAACAGTGTCTATGTCATTTCACAATAGTATCACAAAATCTTTACCCCAGGTTTCTCTTTCTTTAAACGGAACACAATTAAAAACTGTTACAAATACAAAATTCTTAGGTCTCCATATTCAAGACAACCTCAAATGGAATTGTCACATTGACAATCTTAATTCCCAATTAAGCAAATTGTGTTACGCATTCCGAATCTTAGTTAACGCAGTTAGTCCACGTATTTCCCGTTGCGTATATTTTGCAAACGTTTACTCCCATTTACGTTACGGCATTACCTTCTGGGGTAATTCCGGTCAGAGTATTCAAACTTTCAGAATTCAGAAGAGGATAGTTCGGATAATTTGTAAATCTCACCCCCGAAACTCTTGTAAACCTTTATTCAAGGAATTAAATATATTAACACTTCCCTGCATTTATATTTATGAAACAGTCGTGTTTGTTAAGTCCGAATTACTGAAGTGCCACCCTTGCTTTATACGAAACAGTCTCGTTCACGAACACTATACACGCAATAGTAGTAATATTCATCGCCCTAGAGTGTCAACCACTCTTTGCCAAAAGGGACCATACCATTCGGGAATCGTTCTATATAATTCCCTGCCCAAGAATATAAAAGATATTATGAAATTGAATATCTTCAAATCCGCGGTTAAAAACTACCTCCTGCACCAGTGCTTCTACACTGTAAAAGAATTTATTGATTTTAACAAAAGTTAAATTCGTCTTGTGCTTTATCACGCCATTGCTGTAGTACTTTTTAAACAACTTATAACAATTTCAAAAACTATTTTCTTGCATGATTGTGTTGTCTTATGGCTCATATTAATTTAGTTTTATGTGTACTCAACATTGGCACGTTTGTGTACATAAATTCTGTAGCCCCATCCTGGCCCGGGTTTTTCTCCGGTTTTCCTTCGGGTAGAGGCGGATTTATCATACAGGTTCTCTAGGCTTTGTCTAGGGGCGGGTCTATTGTAACAATAAATCGTGAATTTAGTGTTATTTCAATTTTTAAGCACTATACTCAGAATAATCTATAGTTCGATAATAACTTACATGTAATTTTTTGCTTAAAATTACAAACATATTGACATTCTATTAGTATTATAACTCGCAGCTAACTTTTTATCTTATCTAGGAATTTTTGCTGAATTTTTTGAATCCGCCTCTGCCTTAGGGCCGTTGATCGGAATTGATGGGATGGTCCCTTGCTTGCTTCCGGAGAGTAAATTAGTTTTTTTTCCCTCCACGTGGTCATACGCAGTTTGTACTGTTTTTTGACAATAATTTTATTTATTTATTTATAAATAAACAATATGTATTATTAAAATAACAGGGATGAGTACGCCTGATTTGCCGTGATACAATTATTTTATTCAACCACGAGAGAATACGGTATTACACATAGATTAACATGATGTAAGAATTACATGAATAGAAAGTGACGCGAAGTGACGTGAACCATAATTGTTATTGAGAGCTCTTTTGAATGAAATTGTCTTAGTATTTGATGTTGCTTAGAAGTTCCATGTTCTCGGATAAGGCTGGATGAGTCTTGAAATGAAGTGTGCACACGTCAAGTTCTATAAGGTTTTCCACTTGATAAAGGGATCTATCATAAGAGTCGGAAGAAACGACCAGGATTTCTTTTGAAAAGTAGCGTAATGATGCACGATAGAGATCATCATCATCCGGCTACGAGATTTGTTACGCGTTTCCGATGGAGTGGATTAAGATGGGACCAGCACTCCAAGTCACCGAGATGTATAATTGTTTTCTTTATTTTATTTTAATAGTCGTAAAATACTACAATATCAATAATAATGATGAAGAAACATGATCAGTTAATAATATAGTGTAAACAATATTCAGGAATTCGTTTGAAATGTACAAGAGCATAAAGTAAGAACATGGCGGTCGAGCACAATGTTTTTCTGATTTATGTATCTCACCCTGGCTCTGTAAGCTCTTGTCTAGGAGCGGTGTCTATTGAAATGATATATCTCGAATTTAGTATTATTTTAAAACCTACGATTTATGAACAATATATTCAGAATACTCTATAGTTTGATAATGCGTACTTCTCAATAATTTTGTGTGTGTTTTATTAAATACAAATTTGTTGGTATTTTATTAATATTGTAACACGTACCAACCTATTTTTATCCTTATCTTAGAAGAGTGCTGAAATGTTAAATCCGCTTCTGCCATAGGGTCCTTGATGGGATTGATGAGATGGTCCTTTGCTTGCTTCCAGAGAGTAAATTAGTTTATTGTTCTTCACGTTATCATATACAGTTTTCTTCTTCTTTTTTGACAATAAAGAAACGTTGAACTAAAATTTCGTGAACATTATTCTTTGTTTAACTTCCAGTTAACCAACTAAATTTGTTGTTTGATATGATACGTTATATGCACTCGTGGAATTGCATCGAACAATTCTTCGTGTGACGTCACTGACGTATTTTTCACTGTTTCCCGCATTAATACGAGAAGATGTCGTCAAACCAATTCTTCCACAGTACGTGAGCAATTTCCAGGAACCAACTTTTCCATTACGATAACGCGGGTTTCCATTTCACAAGGGCAACACAGCGCGCTCTGGAAGCTCCCTTGACCTGTCAATTCTCCGAACCTCAATTCCATCGCGCACGTGTGGGAAATCATGAGATGAGTGGCGATCCAACCGAGGCTACTGCCGGTATGTACGGTCGACACGTTTCGGTACGCGAGATGGTAATATTTGATTTGATATATCTACCGCACGGTCTTATCAAACGCATTTCATTATAAAATCATTCAGTTTTTCTTTTTCGGCCCAGAAGCTAAATTTATGAAAAATTGTGTTAAATACGGGAACTTTTAGCATTAACATTTGCATTTGTTCTTCGAGTAATCTAATAAAAAAAACGAAGAAGACATAAAAATTATAACATTTAAGGTTCAAATGTAATTAAGGGTAGCGAAAAGGTATGGAACTCTTCCGTCACAATAATAAGATATTTTTGGCTACAGTCTGCATCGTACACTTGATCGTCGATTTCCTAAATTTTCCTTAAGAAATTTTGTACTCCCTGCCATTGCCACGTGTAACAATGTTTGCTTAACTTTTATTTTAAGATATGCGTTCTCTATTCTCACCATATGGGATATAGAAACTTTATTAAATTCTCTCAAATCCACCCGAATGTATTACTTTCAAAAATTTATGATTTAGAAATTAGGTGACATTGATCCTTTTTTTCGCGATAATATCATTCTTCAATTGTAAAAGGTTCATAAATAAATATATTTACTCTAATAAAAAACGGTGTGAGCACAAGGGAGACAATAATCCAAAAAACTCCTCTGTATTTTCACCTATAATCAAAACAAAATACTTGCATTTTGTACACGTCTTCCAGTTACTATTTTGTATTTTATTTTGTATAGGCGTAAATTGTTTGTATGTGGTAAACCTGAAACGTAAAAAACTTTTCATCATTTTATAAATACGGAGGTCAAGAACATTATGGGATAAGAAGTAAAGTAGTGTATTAAACTTTCAATCTATGATTGACCTCACACGATGTAAACACTTCTTTGTAGTCGCATAATTTTTTTGAATTCTACATTTATAATTTAACCCTATCTTATTGCTAAAGATAAAGATTTATATAAATATCACTCTTTTATCCCGTTGTACTTAATCTATTTTCTGGGAGAATTGTTGTCTTACATATTAATGTGTAGTATTCATGTTATATTTTTAAAGCACAAATTGAATTATTATTAAGTATGATCGGTCGATATGATAGGTCGATGATTTGATGTAGAATAAAAAATATGTTCATATTTTACTTGGTATGTGACGTTAAATCCACAAAATTAAAATTATAACTATCAATTGTGGCAAGGAAAGTAAATTACGTGAACAAAGAGGAGATAGTTTACTGAAATGCATATTCCGATACAAAAATACCAGATTACCGTTGTTCATGCAATTTACTGTTTCACGATACAGTCGGTTCACTGACATTCTTCAATGGCTTACAGGGAAAGTTTAAGTAGTACTCATGGAAATGTCAATGTTTAACTAGAAAGACCACTGCTTTTATACCATGACGAACACATTGACAATTCGTTGTCTTCAAACGTTCTACATTGCGTTTGATAATAAATAAATGAAACGGATCTACATGTAACTGTAAGTAATATATATTTTATAATCTATGGGATAACATAAATAAGATATAACTTCATTTCACACTTTACAAAATATCCTCTCTCTCTCTCTGTCTAGATATACTCACTCACTGACTAAGCACGAAATCTTGGAAACTACAAAGCCTACAAACTTGAAATTTGGCAGTTCCTTTTAGGATGTAGACATCTGCTAAGAAACTATTTTACGAAAATCCATCCCTGTGAGGGTGAAATGGGGGTTGGAATGTGTAATGTACGAATCCCACGATAACTCTAGAGTGCCTGGACCAATTTCAACGAAACTTGATACACAGATGTCTGACTATATAACAACAAGCACGATGGGGGTCAGATATCCCCTGCACGCTTAGGGAGGGGGTGAGAAGGAGATGACATGTAAAAATAATGAAAAAATACGATATCACCTTCGAAACCGTACTTTTTGGTGGCGTTGGGATGAATAACGACGTCCCAGATACTTCCTAAGTTAACAATCAGTCCACATTGCAGATAATATACCCCTAGCCTCCCTAGGGAATGGGTGGGAATGAATTACTGGTATACATAATAAACAAAACAACCGATATTGGTATTGAATAAATAATTTTTGGAATCATTGAAGTGACGTGACACCCTCATTGCCAGATAAGTACACTATCACCCTGTGTAAGAAATAAACACTAGAGGTGTTAGAGGTGAGATGGAGTGAAATGTAAAAATAACCGAAAATGACTGATATTATTGTTGAGATCATAGTTTTGGGGCTTCTGAAATTACGAGGACATTCTCGAAGACGTCAAAGTTTACAATCAGCCCGTATAAGCTACAGCACACCTAGGGAAGGGTATGCCATAAAAAATATCGAACATGGCCAACTTATGACGAGTCCATAATTTTCGGCGTCGCTGAGTTGATTGTGAAATCCCGATATCGTGTAAGTTTAAACTCAGCTCTCATGACACCACTAGCACCCATTGGGTGGGGTGAAAATGGGTTTATGGATGAAAATAATTGAAATAGAAAAAATATACAAATGCATCGGGTACATAGTTTTAGCATTGACGAGATGTTTCAGCTACCAATACCGTTATGTTCAAGATGAGATCACATAGGATCACTGTGTTTTTACAGCTGAGCGCAGAAAAGAGAGACGTAAAAATAACGTAAAATGACCGATATTAGGACCGAGTCCATAGTTATTGTGTATTCTGAGGTGTATAATCGTATTTTCAATGACTTTCTGTGCTCTTCAGTCCACATGAGGTGCACGACGCCCCTAGAGGTGGGGATTGGGAAGAGCATGACACAAAAAGTATCAAAAATGTCCGCTAAGAAAGGAATTTACAAAACTGCACCCCTAAGGGTGCGAAATGGGAAATTGATGTTTTCTAAAATCGGTTGTTTGAATTACATTAGTGAAAATAAGAGTTGAGGGTACGCACCAATGCTATCAAACCTCCAAAATTAATGGACAAGTTTCTCAGTAGATACCAATTAGGATATGAGAAAATATCAAATAGATATTTTACAGAATTCATGCGAGCAAAGTCGTGGGCTCTCAGCTAGTATAATGCATAATACGTATAATCATTTATCGATATACTCCGATATATTTTTATTATGTATTTTTACTTCCCCTGACCATTGCATACACATTTTGTATATAATCAATATCGAATTATCAGATGATACTCCAACGCATTTTGAAATGTATTCAGTATTGATGGGATGGCGTGAAAGTGACAGCATTGCACAAAACGAATCTGTCATGTGCATCTGGTTTGTGGATGGGATAGCATGACGGAGTAAATGAGTGACCAAGCGAACCCTGGTGGGGTGCTATTGTAGATGCGATAGATTAACCATGCCACTGAAGTCGGCCATGTGGGAGAACCTTGCGGAACACCAACACACAAATTAAATCCCTAGAGTAAGGAGATAATATAGCTCCTAAATGTACCTTATTAGAGAAAATGATATAGTATACACAAATAGAATAAAATGTGACACATTGTGTTTCGTATGTTGTGAGAGAGATATATACTTTCAATATAACGGTAGGCATTCGGTGACTTTCCGCCCGAACTTTAAACTCGCTTTGGGCGCCAGGGAACTACCACACCCAAACACAGTGTTAAGGTATTCGGCATAATAAAACATTCCTTCACGTCAGTTTCTATGTTAAAACCGTATAAGCACCCAGNTTCGTATGTTGTGAGAGAGATATATACTTTCAATATAACGGTAGGCATTCGGTGACTTTCCGCCCGAACTTTAATCTCGCTTTGGGCGCCAGGGAACAACCACACCCAAACACAGTGTTAAGGTATTCGGCATAATAAAACATTCCTTCACGTCAGTTTCTATGTTAAAACCGTATAAGCACCCAGTAGGTATCGTATTTTCCCGTTTCGATATAATTTCCCTCACGATTATAGAAGTTATCTGCTCATGTTTATAGCTATTTTATTAAATGGGTGAGATCTATAGATCAAATTTAATTCATTGTCATAGTCAAGAGACAAAATTCATCTAAACAGCAGTAGATATTTTTCGAATGAATGGTAACTTTTTGTGTAAGATGTGTACAAAAGAAAAAATGTTAAAATAGGGATAACATAATAATTCAGTACATAATATTATGAAAAGTGAGATATCATACTTATCATGACAGATATTTATACTTCGAACTCATGTTGGAGACGAAACGAAGAGCGGCAACGTTGCATGCAGATAGTCATCTAGTTTCGTTAGTCAGTTTTCTTATAACATTACATGAAAATTATATTTTTGTTTCCTTGGTATAGTATTAAAAAGACGTTAATGAGATAAGTCGTAAAATACATGTTTACATGCAATAGAACTCTAATAAATTAATAATTGTGAGACATCTCGCCTGACGAAAATAACCAGTTTTTAAAATTGGGAAGTAGGTTCATAGATCCACAGTGAAAACCTACGTACCGAAAATAACAGTATAATAAGCGTTTAATACAGTAATTTTAAAGGGGAATGCTGCCAAAACCGTTAAATACACATTTCTGAATAGGGGAATTGGGAATCAAATGCATTAATTGTCCATTTTCTAAAACTGGTTCGATTGAAAAAGCGAAGGGGGTAATTTTTGTAAATTTTATAAAAATGACACATCTCTATGGACTTGGAAATATATTGCAAAACAGCGCAAGTCGCTGAAACGCGGGTAAAAGGTTTCATTGTGACCTTCAGCCTTCATGGACGTGTTTTTTAATTTTCAGGATGAAGTTGAAATCTATGAAATCCGATATGAGTTCATTTCTTAAAAGTCAACAAGAGAATTTGAATGCATACATCGACGAACTTTTAAAACTGTTTCCTAATCGAATAATAATTATAAAAATTCGGGAAGAGATAATTTTTGAACATGTTGATGGAGCATGAGCCGTACCCCAAAAACATTCTGGAAGCTATGGGAGTGGATGGTATCTTCATTTTAATAATTAAAATATTTTTTGTAATTGGAGGACCACATGGATTACCATGACTTTATATTAAATCAAACAATAAATCAATGGACATACAAATATTAATTGTTTTACAAAGAAATGACACAAAACGCGTTCCCTAATAATCTCATCAAAAATCTTACCTAAACACACAAGAAATCAATGGACATACACGTAAAATATCTAATACTAAAACTTACAACTAAACACATGGCATTAATTTAAAGATAAAGGATTCATGATTATGTACAACAAGCTTCAGTTAAATGTTATTGAATTCGTCAATGAAGACGAGTTAACTTGATCATGAAAGATCATACACTTCGTTAGATTTTCACTGGCCAGTGAAAGGTATGTGAGCTCATAGTTACGTTCTTGTAGCGTTTGCCGACGTTCAGTTGACATGCAACATCCCAGGCCGTTTGAAGATGCAGGAGGCAGCGACGGTATGTGGATCCATCAATAGTATTTAAAGTTTATATGATCACACTGTTTCTACGATCACAATAAAGCCATATTCAGGACAGTTCCAGATGGTCGCATCACATGGTTGAAGGAAATGTATAGTTTTACCTTACTCACAACACGCTTCACAAAATGTTCATGACGGACGCAGTTATGGACCGATGTTGTCTCGACGAAGTCTGAAGAGAGAGTGATGCTTGAGCTATTGGCTACGGGATCTTCCCATGTTAACTCGAGGGAAAACACTCCTGCGCAAATACATTATTACCGAATTGTTCGTGTGCAAATTAAAGAATTTGATACAAATTAATGACTTGATTCAATGTTACATTAAATATAGAAAAATGACATAAAAACTTTATGTGACGATTTTCCATGTAATGAATAAGTAATTATGTATATTCTATCATCATGAAATTTCTGTGTGTGAATAGAGCTCTCTAGTGGCAGATTGACGTACTTAAGACATTTAGATCTATTGATAATATTAGATAATATTATTAGCTTTTGGTGGAAATGCACCAGTTGAAAAGATGGACTCGTCAATAAGCATGTACATAATCGATTGCGAAAAACAGAAAGTAGCTGCAATATGGAAGAGATTTGATTGAATTTTCTGAAATCGTTTATATTTCCCAGGTGTTTTTGCAAAGATGCCGCTGTTCAGACATTTTTAGATATTGTATCATTAGACAAGTGAACAATCTGTGGATCCTATGCTCTTTGTGCCAATTGTGTGACATCTCTCGATTATTGAACTTCTGGGAACAATTCCTTCAAACCTCATAGGTCCATTTAAAATTTACGTCTTTGTGTAAAAAAAAGTGGATGAAATGGATGGACATTGTATGACTGGCTTAATTAATTACAGACTCGTTTATCAATTATGCTGGAATCCACGAGGCTGCAGTTTCCCGAAAGAACAATTTACAAGAACTTGACATAATGTAATATTCACGCCAGAACAACAATCGATACACCGTCAACCTGTAACGTTACGACGTCACGCTATCGATCGATCGATCGACCAACCGACCAACCATCGCGCAAACAGCGCGAGTCTCCAAAAAGGCAAGTCACGACATGTGGGCACTCACTCTCTCTGCAAAACTCATCCGAGGAGTCAACATCAAATCTGATTTGGTACACTCATCATTCGGCAAGCAAGCCGACGACTTTCCCTTCAGTTTGTACCAGGACACAGCTTCTCGACCTGAAGAATATTTCGTGAAGGTATCGACACGCCGTTGAATCGCCACGTGATAAGCGGTCAGCAATTCCATCTCAACTGTACATCAACTCAAAACCATCACCTCGACATCGACCCAACGTCATCCGAGCTGAATCTTTGAAGGAACGGATCGTCTCACTTCATGACAGTGCATCATCTGAACTTCAGTTTTGTATTCTTTTATTACTTTCAACTTTCATGTTTCATGTCATTAAATTGTTTGTTGGCAGTCCAGGGATTAAAGACACCTCAACTACCTTCCTCATGTTCTGTAATTTTCCTGTACATTTATAGTCCTTCGAACCCGAACCTCATCCTACATGTACTAGGAATTTCAACTAAAATTTCTGCAAAGCCGCTATGCACGCTCTATTCAATTTTACGTACTTCGATGTAACTATTTTTTTTTTAATTTCACAAGATTTTCAGAATTATTAAAATTAATATTTATGATTCACAAATCAACTAAAAATAATTAAATTATGTTAAGAAAATTAAAATGTATTAAGAAATCTAACATGACTGTTGACGTGTCCAAATAAATGTATATAAAAATTCTATTATTAAGCTTTCTAGGGATAGTTACCGTGCTGACGCAATACTTAATTTATATTAGTTATAATGTCTGACATCCTTTGTAAGGAATGCATCTCTTATTCCATAGTACTCAACCAAGAAAATGTAAAGAAGTATTGACATATTTTGTGCATATCCTCCCCCTGTACACTTCTGCAAAACCATATCCAGATCTCCGCGTAAGAAACAATATAATGCGAGCACGACGCAACAAAAGAAGTTCGTATCGCGTTCCAACACCGCCGCCGCTGCTATCGATCCCCGCCTAGGAACAAACATTTCGACTTTTATCGCGCCGTAACTCGACAGAAACGTTACAACTAGAGAGCAACTGCTCACGTATCCGACAGTTAACCTTTCCATTGTAACTGCACTTTCGGCCTATCGCCACGAGGACGCGATAAAAGGCGGACGTGAGGATGGCTAGTGGGATGAAGGGAGCGTGTGATACGGGCGGCGAGAGATGGCAGAGTGTGCGGAAACAACTGGGTGAGTCAAACACTGCAAGGAGTCAGAAAGATGACGCTCTTAATGTAGCGGTTCGCAAGTGTTTTAGAACCGAGGCTCTCTTGAACTATAGACTTCCGAAGGCGCCCCAGATCCATTCACTGCACAGCACATTGATCATTTAGTTATTTCTACGCAGTTTTCTTTTCACATTATTAGACTACTCTAAGCGAGAAATGGAAAAGGTAAAAACTGAAAAAATAAATTTAGAGTTGGTGTGAACGAATTTATTGCGAGAAAATGTACATTATGAATAAATTTAATGTATTAATATTTTGATGGGAAACATCTCATTTGGTTCGTCATCGATAATACCCGTTATGGGAAAAAGTGTGTCTCTTAAGTCCTCATGTTCGGCACCCCTGAGGCAAATGTCTCAATTTTATCTCAATATCTTGACCTCATTTTGAAGTTCACCTTTTAAGGTTTGAAGAAATTGATATTTCTTTAATTCTTGCATTTCTTGCTTTTGTCATAATTAAAAGACTCTTTATCAGAAAATATGTAATTTTTAAATTTTCAAATACAATTTTTATATTTCCAAAATTAATGAATTTTTGTTTGTATTTTAATTTATTTTCTTCAAGATCATACAAACAACTTTTACTTAAAAGAGAACTTCTTGTACATAGTAACTAAAACTAGGACTAGGTCACAAATTAAGTTTTAAATATCTATTTTAAAGCTTGTAGCTCGTGTGAGAAGGCACTCCTCCAAATTAGGTTAAGGTATTGAGCAATATCGTGGGCACAGAATCATCAGCAAACGTGCACGGTGAATTCGAAGTTCCGTGTGCCCGTGCTGAAAAAAACTGCTATTTTGTTTAAAAACATCATCCACATATCCACGATTTCTTTCTGCTACACCACGAGTGAGAAGTAAGAGATCTAATGAGAAAGTACGCGCAATGGTTTTGAGTCACTTTTTTGTTTATTCAATAATTTTAATTTCATCTTGTGAAACCGGTCATGAATAACTTGGAGAGAGTTTTCTCACTTGGTTCGCTAAACCCTAAAAATTATATCTCTCCTGGTATTGATTCTAGTATCAAATTTATTTTACAATACTATACGAATAGCCAGAATATAGTAATGAGGAATGAGAAATAATTATGGAGGTCAAGATCGTCTTTGGCTAAGATTTTCTGATCAGCGTATAGACAAATCAGAAATACTTCTTTTACTTTCTTTGTAAAATTTCTATAAACAATGAGTAAATTCCTGGAACTGCGTTGGAAAAAGACATTGAATGTGTTGTTTGCACATTGTAATGAATCTTCGCACACATATGCCTTGTACCGATATGTCATATTGAATTTTGAATGATTGAATTTAGTAATATAGGCATGGCAATTTTAGCACTATCATTAAACTATTTACCGATTGGTATGATTATAATTGGTATTATTGCAACTTGGCGTACCAAGAAATCAAAACGCTACTTTCACGCGTATTAGCCCAAAAGGTCACAGCAAGACATGAGACCTGCCATCGTCACGAGTAACGCTGTAGTTGATCTTCCCCTTCGACTCCGACCTCATTGTATTCTCCATTTTCCAACTACATATTATTTCTCAAATTGAATTGACTTCAAGCCACCCAACTCTTCAGTGCGTTTTGCCCTAAACATGTATAAAGTTCAAGATGAAAATATCGGTACCTCTGTATTAAAGTGTTTAGTTCCGTATGAACAGTTCAAGTTTTCAGGACGTATCCATATTTGGTGGTCTACGCGTTGTATTTCCTAAATAATTGAAAACGTTTGTAATGAAAACCCAAATTTTTATTAACATATTTACAAACCCCTGGATACGTATTTTCTAAATAGCGATTCACCACATAGCAATGTTACAGATTAATGATCTTGTGTTGAATGGAAACGGGGTTCGTATCCATGCCCGTCTCATATCATTAAGCCCGTAGTCTGATTGAACAACAATTTTCGGAAATTTTCCCCCCTTAATCAGTATATGAGACTCGAGCAAGGTTGCTACATTTTAATACTCACACACACCTGCCTTTGGAGTAGAAAATATAAATATCACAAAACGCTTTCACAGGACCGTGCAATCGGTGGCGCATACTACTTCGGAGCATGACTCCATCTTGAATTTATGCACGGTGTAACGGCTGCGTTACGCCGTTCGTTCGCATAGCGCGCTCAGCTGTGTCTCTGTTTCTGACTCGCCAAAGGAACGGGAAGCACTAGGTGCAACCATGAGTATTTTAAATATTACGAGATTTATTCCCCGCTTCACGGGCACGCAGAATGGCGTGTTCGCAAGCAGAGGCACAGCGGAACTTCCGATGCGAAGGAGAAGCTTTAGAAAGGAGGCTACGGAGCGTTCGCTAGTTTCGAGAATCCAGCTTTATGCGAGTCGTAACATCTAACCTCGACTGACAAGATATGGCGGAAAGGTAATAGTAAAAACTTAAGATTCCGGGGAGACAATGCTTCCACAGCGCACACGTTTGATATCATTTCTTCTCTTGGTTTTTCGGGTTCGGGAGTTCATTTACCGTGGGTTCTTTTAGTCCTATCATAAACGAGGATTTGAAGAGCTGTCAGGGAGGAAGTAAGGTTATGTTTTTCTCTAATCATGCTTTATTTCTTTACTGTGATTTAAAACAAGATTGTACTTTTTTAATTTATTTATTTTAAGTTGTGTCTTCGTCGTGAGACATTACAACACATATCTTACATTACCAATTTTATTTCAATACGTTTCTAGTTGTTTCAGGTTTTAAAACCTTCTTTAATTTTCTAGAGTCGTGTTGTATATTAAACCACAGCCTCAAAGTTGTCTCCGTTATCAGTTCTTTATGTTTCATTTCTGCAAAATTTATGTCCTCGTTTAGCTCCATACAATCCACGTTCCTAAATTACATGATCTACTGATTCAACAAAATTGCATGTGCAATGAAAAAGAAGGAATGAAAAATAATTTGGAAAAAGAATCAGAATATCTCAGAAATAAAGTTAAATATCGCCATACGTTTTCACGATTTCATTAACTCACTATTAACACACTATGTACCACTCACTAAATTTCTTATATACTACAGAGAGGTAAAAAAGAGGTGCAGTGAATAATTATATAAACGTTTATAAAAATATACGAAAATGACGATACACATCAAATATCATTACATGTTTCGTATAGGGCAAGGGTGGCACTTCAGTAACTCGGTCTTAACAAACATGACCGTTTCGTAAATATAAATGCACAGAAGTGTTAAGATATTTAATTCCTTGAATAAAGGTTTAAATAAGAGTTTCGAGGGTGAGATTTACAAATTATCCGAACTATACTCTTCTGAATTCTGAAAGTTTGAATACTCTGACCGTAATTACCCCAGAAGGTAATGCCGTAACGTAATTGGGAGTAGACGTTTGCAAAATATACGCAACAGGAAATACGTGGACTAACTGCATTAACTAAGATTCGGAATGCGTAACACAATTTGCTTAATTGGGAATTAAGTTTGTCAACGTGACAAATTCCATTTGAGGTTGTCTTCAATATGGAGGCCTAAGAATGTTGTATTCGTAACAGTTTTTAATTGTGTTCCGTTTAAAGAATGAGAAGCCTGGGGTAAAGATTTTGCGATACTATTGTGAAATGACATAGACACTGTTTTGTCAGTGTTTACAATGAGATGATTTGCATGGAACCAAGTCAAAAGGTTAGATAAAACGTTTTGAGCGTTGGCGTGCTTACATAGTAAATTAGTGTCATCAGCAAAAAGAACCATTTTGCAATCTGATGTGTATAATTACATGTCGTTCACATACAATAAAAATATATGGCCGAGAATAGAACCTTGGGGTACTCCGCAAGTAAGTGGCATTGCTTCTGAAAGAACTCTCAAATATTTTCTTTTCAGTATAGGATATTTCGACCTGTTGATATCTATCTTTTAAATAAGAAGTTAGCCATTGATGTAAAAGTCCACGAATGCCTAAAGAATGCAATTTGGAAAGGTGAATTCCGTGATCGATGACATCGAATGCTTTGGATAAGTCAAGAAAAAC
>NNCF01127389.1:63101-102433 GCA_002313205.1 Laupala kohalensis
GTATAAGAGACAGCACCCCTTCCGATAAAGAACTATTAAAAATATTTATGAGTGGATTTAATATAGCGTGGGACGAAAATTTAACAACAAATTCGGGTATATCATCTATACCTGTTGAAAATTTTTTTAATGAGCTGATGATTCACATGACTTCACTGGCGTTAGTTTCGGAAGTGAACATAGAATTGGATTCGTGGGTAGATATAATTGGACGACATTGATTTGGGTATTTTGTGTATTGCTTTGTGCTAATTAACTTGCGTTTTATGGCAAAGCTAGAGTTGTAATGTTTAAGGAATATTGAGACAAATACATTGAATTTGTCGTCGGTCTTTTGGCAATTGTAAATATCTTTCCATGTTTCTTCACTCAAATAATTTATGAATATGGATTGATTTGTGGCATTAAATTCTCTTGAAAACTTGTAAAGCATTTTAAGTGGTTTTAGTTTATTATTAATAGTCAATACTTGAGCAAGGTGATCGCTGTATCCGGTGATAAAAACTTCAGAGAAATACGAGATTCCATTGTTGACGATAATTTGATCTAGTAATGTTTGAGACGAACCGGAGAGGCGCGTGTGTTCGTTTATCGTAGTAATAAGGTTGAAGGAATCGTTAAGATTCTTGAATCGATTAATTGGTAAATATGCAGAGTTGGATGTACTCAGGAAATCGATGTTGAAATCACCATATATAACGATAGATTTAGTAGACTTATGTGTGATATGTTTTAAAACAATTTCAAATTTCCGAAAAAATATGTCAAGATCTGATTCAGGAGGTCTATAATTACACAAAAAAACAATACCGGTGTCGGACACATTAACTGCAGAAAATTCGAACACTCTATCTACGCAGAAGTTCTCGTAGCCTGGCAGTGGAGAAGATAAAATATCATAACGAACGTAGATACACGAACCTCCGTGGGGATTTTTTCCTTTAATATTTTTCCGACAGCAAGAACTAGCTAAATATTAATTAGAAATAGCAGTATCGTTGATGTTCTTAGTTGAAAGCCAATGCTCTGTGAGGCATAACAAATTGATAGGATATTCGTGTACCAAAATTTCAATGTCTGTCAATTTGTTTGAAAGGGATTGGACTTTATGATGAAATATAATTATTTTATTTTCGCAAAGAGTTTGTGACTCACGAGAAATGGAATCGACGTTAGATTGTGGAGANCGAGATATGGAATCAACGTTAGATTGTGGAGAGGAATTTTAATTTGGTACCACATCATACTCCTGAGCTCAAGTTGTAACTGTGTATGGGGGCGGCAGGACATGTGGATGGAGGAATAGATGAGGACGTGGGAAATGAGGTAGCAGTAGGTATAAGAACGGGAACAGGAGAAGAAATGGGTGTGGAGATAGGAAGAGGAGATGGTGATGAGGTAGGAGCAGAAGGAGGTAGAGGAGGATGAGATGAGGTAGGAGCAGAGGGAGGTGGAGGAAGAGGAGATGAGGTAGGAGTAGGAGGAGATGTAGGAGTGGGTAAAGGGGCAGATGGATGATGTGAGGTCAGATGTGAAGCTAGGAGAGAACCGAAGTGATGTTTCCCAGACGGTCTCAGATGTAAATCGTGCTGGGTAAAGTCCTTGGCAGGCAAGTGTGTTTGCAAATCAAAAAATTTGATTTTTGTTTCTGCCAAGTGATGTTTTAGGGAGATGTTTGCCAGGTTAATTTCGTGTTTTATTAGTGGAACGTTGAAGCGTGGACGCAGGCTAGAGAGCACTATGTTTGTGTGCTGAGATTTTTAGTTTTTGTAGATGTTCAGACGCATTGAAGTGACCATCCATGTAAATATCGTTCTGCCCACTTATGATTACTGTGATGATATAAAAATATCATTACCGTGTGATAACAGTGTGTTAAACAGACATGCAAATACAAAGAAAAATCATTCCAGACACAAACGTTGGGTGAACATTTTTTTTCTTAAACTGCAACAAAAGTAATTTAAACGCAATTTGAGAATACATAGCTAATCTGATAAAGTACTTCTCTTAAAGCATGGCCGTAATGTGATAATTTCTTCGTTGCTAAATATTATCTAGTAATGTCTCTAAGTCAGGAATTAGCCTGATTATATTGATTCGTGGGCACATATGCCTTCCTTAAAAAATACATAATCGTGAAACTTAAGAGATATCTTCTTATATAAATGATTTGTCAAGACTTGAAGACGAAGTGTACAGTTTTTCGTTTCTTCTCTTCGTTCAGAAAACAAACCTAATGACTACATTATTTCATCTTAAACCTTTTTTTGAGGACAATTATTTCATACCGTAGTATACAAACTCAACTTTTCGACTTTTTCTCAAATCATTCTCAGGAGCTGATAATCTTGTATCTTGACTGCATGACTGTTGAAAATAATTTACAATAAGCCAGAAAAATGTATAAATAATATGACATTATAAACATTTGATGCACGATGTGTATCGGGTTTTAGATTCAATAAAATACAATACTATTTGTAATACAGAAGAACCGTTTTGGTCGGGACCAAGACCCTGTCCAGTTAATTGGAGGGTATCATGAAAATTCGATTTTCATCCAAAAAGAACCTACAATTTTATCAGGTTATCATTAATAAACTAGTGAATGAGACATCACTGCTATTCATAAACGAACAAGAAAAAATATACAAACACATTTGAACGTCACGTCGCCCAGGTTTCCTTTCCAATGATCGATTGAGTCACTACCTGCCTACTACTGACAGAAGAGGTAGACAAAAAACTATTCCACGGTATAGGACGGATAATCCGAGGATCGGTTGATCCGAAACCGGAGAGGGGTCCTACTATACGTAACATTTCCGATGTGCAACGTTTTAAATAATTTTCTTCCTGATCTAATATTAAGACATTGTTCCAATTCATCATATGATTGTTATCTAACCAGTGCGTTGTCGCACTGTGGTCTAAAGGAGCAGGAATATCTCCCTATATAATTTTAAATGGTGGACGTAATAATGCAAATAACGAAATATTAAATCTGAAAATCGAATCAAACTATTAAGAATCGTAATAAGAAAATAACAAACAAGTAAGACATATGTTACAAGAAAGGTTGCTTATATGTCTTCTAAAGTTTACTTTCTTTTTTGTTTAAAATGCTTTATAATTTTAAGTGTTTGATGTCAGTATATAGTTTTGAAATATTTGATGCATATTTTAATGTTGTACTTCTATTGTATCCCCCCCCCACACACACAAATATATATATAGTTAATTGATATTTCATGTTAGTTTTCATTTTCATTTTCATTTATCTCATAAAGATTCGGAATCACTTATCATGCATTTAGTCATACAAAATTCTACTCTCTGCATTCTGCGTAATGGATTTTCACGTAATGGCTCAAATTAAAATTTAAAACATTCACTCTCCGTGTTAGGAGGAACAAAATTACCAAAACAATAACAGAACCACCAACGATTTTAATCTAAATGAAGCAGGAAACCAACACATTACCGTAATGTTTGATCATTCAGTTCTGACCACAGAACTTTGCAGAGCAACGAAATTTTAGATACAGGAATTAAATGAAAACGATAAATTTTTATTATTTTCCTCACAAAAATAATGGAAATTCTTTTAGGTTACGTTTGGATCGAAAAATATTTGCTGTTAAATAATACATTGGGAAACATTACAACTTTTATTGGTTACCTAAATATTTTATGTGAGTAGTCAAGTTTTTTTCCCAAGCAAATCAATAGAGAGAATGCAATGAAGCGTTTAATTGGGACAGTCATTTCATCACCAGTATCGAGAATCAAAAATATATTTATGAAAATAAAGAAAAGCAGTTTTTTTCAATAGTTTCAGTTCTACCAATAGCATATTCTATCAGAAAATTATTAAATAAAATATTTATAGTGATCCTTTTGCAAATAAATAATTATATGAATAATTCAAACTAAAAAACATAACTCATACATTTTGATAAATACACTAATCAATTAAAACCTCCAGATTTAATTCGCAAATGGTTGTGTGATATTTGAGCTGAAATGTTTATAAAATCAATGAGACTAATTTTTGTTTGACGTTTCGTTACATTACATTTTTTTCAGTGACCTCAGCTAAAGTTCAACAAGTTCATATACTTTACGGTAAGCTTATGTTGTGAGAGAGTACGTTGTGTTGTCGTTCTGTCACCAGGACAGTCTCCGACCACGTAGTTGCAGACGCGACTGGTTAGTGATATCTCGCTAGGAAGAGCAGCGCAAGATTGGTAACGAGTATGTACACAAAGTATTTTGGTAAATGTAAGACAAGGTGTTGACGCCATCTGAAAGCAACGTCTATCGTTTTCTCAATTATATATCTCTATAGAGAGTAACTCAATACTTCTTGCTAGGAAAGTTCAATAAATATGATATAAGTACGGATATAATCGAAATCTCAATCAAACGACGACTTGTTTCTGTTTTGTGGTGAAAGAGCAGGGTGCTGGTTGTCTGCATACTTTAGAAATGAGTTATTCTATAGAAATGGGGAAGTAAGTGTCCAAAATGTCATTTACTGTTAGGTTTAGATTTTGAATATTTTAATTTTTTGTCAGTAAAACATATTGATACAAATGAATTGGGAATTACATTTAAAATCGTGAGATTCAATGTGAATGACACATATCATATTTATGACTGTTTCCTCATTCCTTCGTCATATCCCACTTCTTTGTCACTTTTTGAAATTCACGCTTGTCAAGGTGAAGATGGTCTTACAGGAGCGGTTGATGTGGTGGCAACCCTGTGGGTTTCCGCCGAAACCAATGAAACTTGCTTCATTGGTCTATAACCTGAGTTGTTTTGAGTAAACACATTGGATCTGTTGAAAACGTGAAGTGCTTGCTCAGGGACGTCACTCCTTTGTGGGTCACAAATTTCCCCACTTCGATAGAATCACCCAAATATAAGTGTACGGTCGTTTTTGTTGTTGTTGTTGTTATCGATGGGCAAGGTATGTCACTTCTGTACGCGTTCATTCATATTTCGATAACCATGTCTATTTGCTGGGTTTATAACTTAACGATTCCCAACTGTATGATTTCGAAGTATGTGTTCTTTCCCTATACATGTTAACTTCGTGGCTTACGTACACTTATAAACAGCGTTTCATGACAATGTTGATAAAATCTATTGAAGACGGGAACATAAATCAATACATGTTGCATTTGTAATGCATGAACTCACTAAACAAGATTTTTTGAGATTTTAATTTTGAATACTCGAATTGGTGTGAAATATCATATTTCATATTTTTTATGTATCTCCCAAACTAGTTGAGATGTCACCGACGTTTTACTTGTAAAATCAATATACTATTTCTGAAGATCAATTTTTGAGGATCTCTTGGGGGTGAAAATGAGGGTAATTTTTTCAAGGTTTCGTCGTTCGTAACGGTCCAGAGTGTATCACCACTACATCGTATTCGATACTCCTGAACATTAATGAGCCTCCGTTAACATAGAGGAGAAAATTAAAATTGAAGGAAAAGTTGAAACAAAATCCATTGGAAACTGCAATAACTTTTTTTTACAAATGAACTTTTTTGATTCCATGCAAAATATAAAATCTTTTGAGCTGGAAATATTGTTAAAGAGGAGTAAATTAAAAACATATGTTCAATTATAACCTGTGATAGTTCGGAATGATTTTATTTAAATATTTTAAATAAGTTTATTCAAAAGTAATTAAACAAAGCAATTGATATTTTAAATATTAATCTGAGGTATTCTTCTAAATAGTAAGTAATTTATAATATTCTAAAATAATTGTCTAATTTTCGAGTTGCGTTTTAACCTGACACCCCTTCATATACCTACATCATTGACATAAAGTACCAGAGCTGCACACGACAATACAAAGCGGCAGATAACGTGCGCAACAGCCATCGCAGACGTAGCTTTTGTGGCTCCTCATCACCCAAAATTTGTTCAGTAGAAGAGGAAGAGAGTGGTGCTTTTGTGGACAGGGAAAAGGGAGTCCCCGAGGCGTGCTAGAACGTCGCTCGCTGAGGAATGAACTACTACATAATTCCTCCCACAGATGGCAGCAGCGGCGGCATCCGGAGAGAGGCTTGCGTGAAAAGGTCTCTTTGCGTCTAACATGAGCTATGAATTAGCCATGATAATTGCGACCAGTGAACCTTGCTTTCCCGTCTTCTTTCAGCTTTTTCTTACTTCATACTTTGTTCGAAATGATGGTTGAACATCAGCGGCTTCTGCTTCACAAAAAGTAAAATAAAAAATAAAAATCTCTTCTGACTTTTTCCAATACGTTGTGGAATTAAAACAAATTAAATTTGCAGTATACAACATATATTTTTTAATTTAAAAATAGAAAAAGTGTCAAATTGAGAACTAATTTTAAAATGTTTAATGGTTTTCGCGACGCTATTGTGGATTTTTGGCAATCACATCTTCTAAGTTACGTCGCGTTGGTAAAACACGGAACCCACATTTCACCTGTTACTAGCAAGCATCTTCAGGGTGAGTAAATTCAAGGTAACGATCAGGAAAGTACTATTCGATTTGCAAACGAAAGTGGCGTCTGGCACCTTAGGACACTTCCGCGAACTCGGCCGCTCCCTCCACCTCTAATGAGTACATAGTTTGACCTCGCAGGGCTTAATATGTTGGTATGTTTTTTATGCAGGATAACCATATTTGTGTTATTTTAAATATAAACATACAATTACAAAGAAAATGGATCTAAACACAAGATAACTACGACAAAGTTAAGTGTTTGGGACAGGTTCTTACTTTCATTTACGGTTGATCATATCCTAAAGATTTATGTCGTAATTATATTGTATTTGAAATAATTTATTCGTAATTTAATAACGAATACAAATATTAAATTATAATGGTAATAATATCTTAAATAAGAAAGGTAACATCTCCAATTTTTTGGGTCCACTTGGTGAAAAAGATCTTAATCCCGGAGTCACCGAGTGGTGTGCTCATTGCGGGTAGAGAGACTGATAGAGACTGATCATACTATGCTGCCAGACACCACCTTCGTTTGGAAAATGTATAGTTTTGAACTAATTGTACTAACATTGATTATTTAAACGACGAATTTATCAAATTCATGTTTTACCAATTATTATTTAAATATACGGACCAGAAAATAGTTATGGAGGATGTTGCTTAATTGAATGAATCCTTATCTAATCGTCCAGTTTTAAAATCTTGCTCGCGTAAGATATAAATACTATTAACATACTGTGGCAAATGTAAATTTATAAATTCATTTAACTTTATTAATGGAAATTTATAAAAGAAGAAGTTTCATTAATCACTCCACCCGCTGAAAAATGTTCTGCCAACACAAATTTTAATTTTAAAGAAGCTTGAAAATACGTTATAAAAACAAGAAAAGGTTTTTACATTTTTTTCATCTCTTTCAGGATCTATAATTAAATTACCATGTAAGTTGACCACGTTAACGTACCCGTAAATAGTAGAATGGTATAAAACAAGACATGATGAAGAAAAATATTTTTTTGTCTCTTATTATTTTATATATATATAATAAATATTTTTGATATTTATAATTAATGACCTTAAAAGTAAATTTTGTTCGTGTGTACGGCTTCAAATTAATTTAATATCTTTTCTAATAAAAATGAATTGTTTGGAATGTCTATTCCATGGAAATCAAATAAAGTAATCACGTCTTAAACGTAATGGAAATTAAAATACGAAGTATGTTTGATGTTGATGAATTACAAGAGTGGTAAAACAAGTAAAATTGGCTGCTAATCAGTAGATGTGCATCTTCACTCTAGTGAAGACTATGGAGCTTACTAATAAGAGTTAAATTGCATAACGTGAGGAGGACAATCCACTGAACGTATAATCTACGAGACCGAATCTTAGAAGCAAAATTAAATGAAGCTGTGAAAACATTGGTTGCGAGTTCATTACCTAAGTGTGAAATGAAAAGTAAAGAATTCACAGGTATTAACTATGAGCTTTGTGTAATGCGTGTGTTCCTTCTGCTTGAATTTTAAAATAATTCGTAATTACGTACGTAATATTTTAATGTTATATTTATGAATTGTTTTAAAGTTTCGAATGTTCAGTAATGATTTTTTAAAGTTTCTTTTCAAATTCCGGACAGCGCCGGGTAGTTCTGCTAGTTTTTTAACAAATGAGTATTATGTTATAAAATGAGGTGAATTTTTATTGAAAAATGCGTTTTTCTCCTTATAGTTTTTTTTCCCTACTTTGTCCACAAGTTCCCCTCATTCTGTCCTTCGCGAAGTAAATATCCCACCACAACCCTCCGTAGTTCCACTCAGCCGCAGTATTCCGCGCGAGAGCCGCAGTATTCCGACCATGACCCCCGTGACGCTTGTTTCAATTTACAAGTTAGATTGAGGTGGAATTTGTTTAACACTTTTTTGCGCGTGGAGTTAAAAATGCCAGTCTCAAGAGCTGTCGAAGTACCCCCCAACACAGAAGGGGATATCCCCGACGTGGCCACCGACGCTTCACCAGCGGCGACTAACTTCCACGCGGTTGCCGCATCCCAACTCCGTCGCTGTTTTTCTGACGAGAAGTTGCAGAAGCGAGTTTACCCATTGCTCCTAACTCTGTTCTCGACCATCTCGAATACGCTCCCCGTGAGAGCATTCGCAATCTCGGGAACTATTGGGACTCTAAGGAATCAACTAGCTCTACAACATTTTCCTTGAAAAGTACATACAATATTTCATTAAACAATTTAAGATATTTTATCCTTGAATGATATAAAGAACAGGTATCACTGGTTGATCCAACATCCAAATCAAAGTTCCTCACGAGCATACCAGTCAAGTTTATGAAATATTTTGCTTTCCGACGTGTTGGCTCCTTAAATAGGTAACCCTTCTCAAGAAATTAAAACCAAGAGGTGTATCAGATCATTACAGATTTGCTGGAACACACATAACCTTAATGTAAAAATAATGAAATTTATAATACTGACAACGACGGTAAATAATTTTATCCCATGACCAGTATAACGTTTTAAATTTATACTGTTGAAAATGTTAAATAGTTCAATATATCAGGTAATCTAATTAATTTTTACCATTACGTACAATTAATAATTATTGTGTTATAGTAAAGGTGTTCCCACAAAAGTTAGTTTTTTTACTATTTAGTGAGGATGGGACCTTAAAATACACAAGGGCATGGATTGAACATCCTGTCCAGTAGTAACAAGTAAATTTCAGTTCGGTATGCACTATAAAACCTTAAATATGCACCTAAAATGATCAAAATATACACTTAAAATATGCACTTATTGCTAGTATATGCATACAAATATGCAGTTTAATTTCTCAAATTATACAATTCTCTTCGATCGCATTCTTTAAAAACTGCACCTTAGATTCTCGAGATACGTATCAATATAGCTACCTATTAATTCGTTTATGCAGCAGTATAATTTGAAAAAGTCTACATATGGAGTGAACGTTACACCAATCCTTCACCTATGGAAGTTTTGCTGAAAATACACAAAGAATAACCATAAAATATCAGCTATAATGCAACGATTAAAATGAAATAAAACATAGTTTTGGTAAATTCAGAAACTAATAAATTGTTTTACTACTATACTTCTTTTCTATACATTAAATTTTTCCCGCGTTCAGATAACATTTTTAACCTAGAAAATCACTGTTCAACATCGCATGATGCTACTTGTACAAATTTTACAGTACATTTACATTTTACAGTGTTAGATTGCCTGAGATCATCCATATTCATGGAGCATTCCTACTCATCCTGTATCAGAGCGTTGTTTCGAATCGTAGGCCAGATGGATTTCGACGTAGAACTGCATTCAATTTTGTTCTACGATTTTCACCTATTTGACTGCTCCCATACAAAGGCGTAACTATCCAGTCATTGCAAATAAAAGCAAAAAGTCAGGACCCCCGGGAAGAATGTAGTTCGGGACCCCTTTGTGATCGTAGTTTCAGTAATTTAATATAGTTAAATTTAGAAATACATTTTATTAAATTTTTAAGGAACACTTGTATTAACTCACTCAGGAAAGTTATAGATTGAACTCGTGCTCTGGGAGATTCTTGCGCCTTCTGACAAGAAAATATTCCTCAATATGAGATGGGAGCGTATAAAATATGCATTTCATGGGAATTACCTCCCAAATATGACACACGTTCAAAAACCGAAACAATGCATTTATTTGTACTTATTCCAAAAATGCAAATAAATTGGAATTTAATGCCTACTACCTTAAAACATATTTCGTCAAGAAAGAGCTCTTGAAAAGAAAAACAAATGATTTATTTATATGCAAAATTCGGACTCTAGTAGTCAGTAATCATTACATCGCTTAATTGAAGAATTAGTATTGTCATCTCTGTCAAGGATAGCCAAATCGTGAAGAACAATTTTGCAATGTGGTAGGTATATTCTGAAATTAGACGAAAAACAGGCTCTCGGCGGATAAAATTCGTTAAATTTTTAAATTTAGTAATTAGTTGTTCACCTTAACCATACCTAAGGTGCACCTTCCCAGTTTTTGGCATTTTGTTGCAAAACGTTCAAGTTTTTTGAGAAAGACATTTACGAAAAATATTTTTCATTAAATTTTCTACGAAAATGGTGGAAACAATTTTTGAGGTAG
Source organism: Laupala kohalensis (assembly GCA_002313205.1). NCBI lineage: Eukaryota > Metazoa > Arthropoda > Insecta > Orthoptera > Trigonidiidae > Laupala > Laupala kohalensis. The sequence goes on from NNCF01127389.1 coordinate 73,776, forward strand.
GCGCAGAGATTTGCGTGCTATCAGCTCTCCAATCAAGGGGTAGTTTTCAAACTTACAATTTATTAATAATTTTTTATAAAAAGTGATGTTTTTTTCATATTAGGGCATCCAAATAACCTATGTATTCACAGGTCGTGATATACACAACGAAACAGCTTTCTCAATCCGAATTCCCATCGAAAAACTCTAGTTTCAATGCGAATAGAAGGTGACCGGTTATCACGACAAAACAGACTGAATTATCCCAATCACGTACACTTGTGATAGAGGAAAATCCATAACCACAGATCACATACCCATTACAATACACCTGCCAATTCCCACTTCTTAATTTAACACTGAAAAAAAAATCTGGTCATCTACTCGAATTTCCGTTTACAAAGCGAATGATATTACATTTATTTGACACAGTTCCCAGCACATCTTACAATATTTTGTTTTGTGTAGTTATATTCTAAGGCAATTCATCATTTGTAGTTGGAGATATAAACAGTTTTGTTATATTTTGAAAGAATTTTATTCATCCGTGATATATCAGGAAAAAGAAGGGGAACACTTGCAATGTTGAAATACTCTTGATCAGACGATATACAAGAAATTTCATTAATACTCTCTTCTTGAACTCCGTGTGTTGAACTTTCCAACAAATTATTGAAGTTTCTAAGTGATTCAGTCTACGAGTAGATTTCTGTACTGCAAACAACTAATTATAATCATTACAAGAATGAGTTCCTGCGAAGTATAAAGTTAGTCCGACTTCTAAGCAACGAGCAATTCAAGTTTGATAACTGTGCACCTCTTGCAGAAAACGCCATCAAGCCCTAATTGAAACTATTCCACCGGCGCCACATCTATCTTGTGCCGTCTGAGATATTCCGGTTGGCGTTGCTGCCGCGTGCCGTTGAAATCGCCAGGGGCTCACCGCGCTAACGGGATTGATGAATGCACGCATTGCGGTGGGCAAGGGCATGCAATAGACGTCGCAATACCAGCTGCCACCCTTTGCTACTTCCCCTCTCTAGAGGGTACTCGCTCGCTTCCAACCCTGGTTCGTTCTTATTCGCAGTTGACGCGCGGACATTGGCGAAGGGAAGGAGAACAGGGGAGGAAATGAAGGGTTGGTAACACTGAAAGGGTGGCGAAGATGTGTTCCTTATAATAAAGAATAATAATAAAAATAAATACTGAACACGCCCATGGCATAGTCTAGAAAAGGGCAAATTACTTGAAAAACTACTGACATACTGACTACCAACAATGAGGAACAATTGATTGCGACAGAGACTAAATGTAATTTGTTTGAAGAGTACGTCGGGGGAATAATGACCATAAAGCAAATTCTAGATCAGTAGAGAAAGCGCACGCCTCCACGTTGGCGGGGACGGGTGACGCCACGGCGGCGGCAAAGCTGCGCAGCCAGAACGACAAAGACAGAGAGAAAGATACAATGCCTACACCTTGTATTGCGATGGCAACACGAACAAGGTAGCCCAAAGAATGAAACACACAAAAAATTATAGAGAGTAGAGAGAAGGGAATTCTTGAAGAGAATATTGAGGAGAAAGGACACATGACATGACTACTTTTTCAAAGGACAGAGAGACTACTAACTCAGAAGAAGAAAACTGTAGCTCTTCTCTTCCCAGTTCACATAGCTGTTTAAATCGAACTATCTTACTAATAGCCACCTACTACTACGCCTATAAGCACTAACTCTTACAATTACGAACTACTCCTACTTACTCCTCCACGTGGGCCAAGTTGTCGGTATCCGATCCGCCTTCTAACAACAGCAGCAGCTTCCACCCGCTTCGCACCTCCTTTCAACCCATGTAGATAACCTTCCATAGCAGGCTACATTTCTCATTTACAAATACTTTGAAGGTAGTAGCTTACCCTTTGGCAGGGGCGGTTTACGGATGAAGATACGCAATGTTAATATATAGGAATGTGTAAATAAGATAACCCTTTTATGGCGCCGTCGAGAGACAGGGTGTTACATATAAAACACATCATTACCTCAGTTTCTTGAATAATCTACTCAAATAATTTCTTCTTTGAATTAGTTTTTACTGAAGTCACTATCACTTCTCTTTATATGATTGCAATTGTTGGAAACCATTAAATAAAGCCTTTTTAGTCTCCTTGTCAATTTGTTTCTCATTTTTATCCACACAAATCAATCACATCACCATTATTGAGTCAGACCTCTCGAGTGCTTAGAACTTGTGTTTTCGTGATATTTCATTGTTGAGTAAATTACATCCATCGAAACCGGACACGTATCTAACATCACATTAACATTTTGTTGTTGCTTCATTATTCGTTTTTATATCAGATTATTAACAGCGCTTCAAGTGCAGGTGATGATATGTTACATATGTTTTAATGTAAATAGTCATGACATTACATTAAAACAAATATCATTATACTATTATTATCCGTAAATTTTACATATTAGTGAAAACGTTATGCGATCTTCCTTGGCTTACTGCAAAAGAACAAAATAAAATCACTGTAATAATTTGTTAAATATTATCTCACCAAACAATTCGTGTAAAACCGGTCGAGTTCGTGTAGTTTCGGTTTTCAACATTGAATTGAAGGGGTTGAAGGAATTCAAGATGGAGGTATGTAACATTAATAAAAAAGAGTTGTTGTCAGGGATGAAAAAGGTGTGAGTTGGCCTGTTGTTTTGGTACTTGAAACAACTCCCTAGGAGCCTTATTAAGCTAGATACTAGTGTAATGAAGGATGTATGTGACAACAAAGTACATTTCTGATGGAAGAAGGATTTATGTAACATAAACTACCACATTCCTCCTTCTTCCCCTTGTTCAAAGAATCAACAATGTAATATATCTCCTTCATCCAGAAAAGTGTTGCTTTTACCTTGGTGAGTTAGGGAAGTACGGATAGGAAAATAACACATACCCCATTCTTCCACAGAGCAGAAAACTTAGCGTATTGGCCCGAATACAATACGACCCCCAATATAATGCGATCCTGAGTATGTTGGAAAAATCACAAATAGGAAATACCCATTTTATTTTATCCTTTTTAATTAGGCCTACAACTGTTCTCCTAACTCATGAACAATGCATGCACCTTTTATTCAAAACTTTTTTCCAAACTTAATCAATATTTTTCTACCAATCCTTGAATGGCAAATGTTGAGAAATGATAAGTAGTAGAAGGGCCTTGGCGTGAGAGCAACCGAGACTAGAAACACTGACTACCGCAATTTCGCGATCTCTACACAACGTGCGTGTGTGTAAGACAGACAACCGGCCAGAGAACTATGCTGCATCATAATATTCTTGGAACATCGTGCATTATCAATTAGTTATTATGAATAGATGCGCTAAAATGCTTATTGATGCGCACAATACCCAACTTACTGTTACTAACCTTGAAGTACTCGAATATAGTGTGAGTACAACTTTGGAAGGTACATATTGGGAAAAGCTATGAACGGGCCAATACGGTATTTCCTTCGTGTACTCAACAAGCTCTTTGCGACATGTGGTAAGAAAAGTCCTTGTGTTTAAGACGTTTTTATGTCTGAGTTTTTAAAACAAATACTTATAGAAATAAGATTTGAAATGATTTCTAGGGAACAATTAATGTTAAATGCAGTCCGGATAGTTTTGTTGAATTTAATTCGATTGATGACAAAGAACCATCGAGCTTGAAGTATCGCTTAAACAAAAGAATCAATTAATCGTTTTGACAGACTTCTGCTCAGATCAAAATAAAAATTTCTTAATGATTTATTTGTATTAATATCTTGTACAAGAAAGTCTATTTAAGACAATCGACCACAAGTTCCCAGAATTAATCCTTTGTACTTGGATTGGGATCGGGATTTTGACCGAATAGACAAAAATTGAAGAAAACACCAGTCTATTTGTACTCAACAATATCGTGAAATCATTACCTCTTATAGTAGAAAAAGTATAATTCTTGATATGGAACACCATTTCAAAGATACTGAGAATCTTCCCAAAAAGATGAAACTTTTGAAGAGAAAAAAAGATCACTTAAATTAAAAAGTACATTTTAGAGCTGGAATTAAATGGATTCGTGAGGAGACTTTTGGGTCATTCATTTTCAAAGAGAACTTTGATCGTTATACTCCCTTTAAAGAGGTAAATGTTCATAAAAATTTGAAAAGAAAATCTTCTCTTAGTTCGACATCCTAAGACTCTCAGAAAAACTGGCATGCAGTCCAAGGAAAAATTTGAAAACCTTAAAGAATAGCTGTGCTTTATTCCAGACAAACACAAGTTGTTCTATGAGCAGGTTTTTCGTGAAAATTGGGAATAATGAGATAATATGAAAAATTGAAAGCTTCTCGTGTAATACAAACTTATTTTATTAAAATACGAACAATTTTCTACTTGTGTTATTTTAGAATAATGTGCTAGATACGTTATATAATAAAATACCATTACTTTCTAATGCACAAACAATACTTATATAAACATAAACTATACTTATATAAAACTTTTATTGCATGGTCATAACCCAATACATTTCAAAAAATGATAAAAATATTAACTTTGCGAGTGGAAGAAGGTGGTGTGTACAATATAGATTTTATTTTCATTTTTTAAACTCATTTTAAAACAAATTCACACCGAATAAAATTTTTACCACTTATAAGAATAGTATATTTAGTAAGAAATTAATAAAATAATAACAAAAAAGTACCGCAATGACAATTTTAAGGCTAAATATCTCAAAACACTCTTGCTGTTACATACCCCCTTCATCCAGTCACCCCTTCAATTTTAAAATTACTTCCATAACTTCAATATAAATCTATACCCGAGTTTCTAGATTAAAATGACTTCACGAAATGTGGAATGAGTAGCAATATCAAATACTTAAAATAAAGAGAAGTCAAGTACTTAAAATAGGAGTTGGCTACTTTCATAGTAAATTTTCCTTAATGACTCATCTCTAGATTTCACGACCTTGCGATTTACTTGTTTTCGACGGGGTATTACTTAATATGGGAACGTTTCGATGGGAGAAATTAGGGTGCAGACCCTACTTATACACAACTTCAAACTATGCTCATACCATTCGAGGTTTGAAACACCTTTGCCAGCGGTTAGTCCGATTCTCGTGGTCGGAAAATAATGCGTTTTACGTGAAAGAATTTTGTGGGTAACAGTGATTCATTGAGCCCAGGCGTCACCAACGTTAGGGGAAGTTAATAATAATAATACCAATAATAACAATAATATGAATAATAATATAGTGTCTTTATTTGGCGACAATCACACCATAAGGTCTGCTCTTCCGTCTAACCATTTAAAACATTTATATTTTCACATACAAGATGAGAATTGGAATAATCGAATTTAACGCTGGGAAAAAAAATTAGGGACCGTCCCTGTGTAATATTTTAATCTATTGAGTAAACACGGCAAAATCCCAGTCAGGATGGCGGCTTAGTGCCGAACATGAGATAATAGGAACAACAGTACTATATAATTATAAATATACAAATAATACTAGTAAAATATACAAATGACTATACGAGATAAGATTATATAGTAACAAATTATTAAGTTATGACTCTGTATATACAAATTTCACATTAGATTATACATTATTAGGTACACATTACATATTACACTCTATTTTCAAATTATGTATCACATATTGTAATTAAGATTATATATAACTAAGTTTCTGAAAAGTGAAAGAGGGATGATGTAAAAGAGAAGAGAAAAAAATGAAAGAACGATAGAAGCAAAGAGATTGAGAGATGGGGAGACTAAAGGGACTTGTTTTTCTTCCATTCTGTAAGACGTCGCCTGAAGGAAGAAAAAGTTGATAGGTATTTTAGTTCAGCAGGAAGTTTGTTCCAAACTCGTATTGTGTGTACTGTGAAGAATTTGCTATAAAGAGTAGTGCCATGCCGAGGAATAGAGAAGATGTGAACCTCGCGCGCGGTGCACTTTCAAAAATTTAAAACTCTTGCCAAAACTGCCAAATGTTCATTATTGATTATTTTGTAAAGAAGAGACAGGCAAAGCAGCACTACTTCTGTGGAGACATCTATACATCAAATTAAGTGAAATTGTATGCAGAGGCCACGATACGAGCAATTTACTCTCGGACGACGCTGGATGAATTATTGTTATACGTCGTAAAATATCGGAAGGCGTCTGGTTACGTCCTTTACTCTGTCACATCTTCGTTTTGAGACGTCTTGACCCAGAGATGCTCCCTGACATATTACTTTTCACTCACACTCTTTAACAAATTCTGAGAAAATGGTACCAAACCATTTTCAAGCATTCTATATTTATGCCGACAACAGCAGTGTAATCATCTCCTGTGCAAAATTTAAGGACAGAGATTGCTTGAAAATGGCTGTTTGGTACCATTATTGTAACAATTTTATGCTGAGTCCAAAATTTTTTTTTCTCTTTTATTTGCACGGCAAAAATAATTTGTGATAAGAATTATCCAGTAGGTGTATCAATCCGACCGCCAAGAGTAAGGATATTGGTGTGAGTGAAAGGTGACATTTCAAGTAGCATCTCTGGATTAAGATGTCTTTGAGTGAAATGAGCGAAATATGTCTGAATATCCGACATCGATGGTTTACCGATAGTGGTAGCATCTTCGCTTCCACGATCCTGCTGAGCGGGAGAGCGTGAGTTCAAACCCTGCTCGACCGAAGTAGGTGAGGTTTTCAGCTGGGGTTTCCCTCACCTACTCCAGACAAATGTCTGTTCGGTACATTAAGTTCCCTGGTAACCCAACATCTCTCCTTCCCAAGTCCAACGGTTAGGTGGAAGAGCAGTCCTCATGGCCTGAACCTCCTTTTGCCAAAAGATGTAAAAATAATAATAAATAAATAAAATAAATATATTGGGGGTAATTGTTTTCAAATTCTGACAAAATAGGATGAAAGGGAACAAAATAATTGGGTGAAATCGAAGTGTGCACTATGATGAACTGTAGATTTTGTTTACCAGAAAGTATCAATGACACAATTAGTGACCCAGAGACATTTGATTTTGATTTCATAACGACATTATGAGTGCCAATGATTCATAAACAAATTTATTGATATTTTGTATTGTCATAAATGGTCGTATTGTCATAAATTTATTGCAACAGTACTGCAAACTGCGTACAACAACGTGAGAGGTAATAACGTAATTTACTCATAATAAAAGCAAGCAAGAGACCATCCCATCAATTCCTATCAAAGAACTCTTGAGACAGTAGCGGATTCAGTATGTCTGCGTCCCAAGGCCAAATCGTGATGTATGCGTCACCCCTAAAACGAACAAATATAGTTAGCAGCTTGTTATACTATTTACTGTATAATAACCAACTTTATTCTTTATATATTTTAAAAGCAATTGTTTAACAAATAACATCTGTTATTTTATTATCCCCAAAATAAATCGTAACTATAAAATTAATCAAAATTTGAGATAAATATTAACAATATTTCTATCCTCTATCCGAAAGATACCCGGAGAAAACCCTGCTCAGAACGGGGCTTCACTGATAATTTACTCTACCGTTTTAAAGAGAACAATGACACTGATATGATAAAGTATAAGAGGTATTAATACCATTACCTAGAATTGTAAACAATGACTTATAGAATATTATAAATTTATTGTCAAAAAACAGTACAAACTGCGTTTGACCACGTGGAGGGAAAAAAACTAATTTACTCTCCGGAAGCAAGCAAGGGACCATCCCATCAATTCCGATCAAGGGCCCTAAGGCAGAGGCGGATTAAAAATTTCAGCAAAAATTCCTAGATAAGATAAAAAGTTGGCTGCGAGTTATAATACTAATAGAATGTCAATATGTTTGTAATTTTAAGCAAAAAATTACATGTACAAGTTATTATCGAACTATAGATTATTCTGAGTATAGTGTTTAAAAATCATAAGAATTGAAATAACACTAAATTCACGATTTATTGTTACAATAAACACGCCCCTTGACAAAGCCTAGAGAACCTGTATGATAAATCCGCCTCTACCAGAAGGAAAAACGGAGAAAAACCCGGGCCAATATTATTATAATAATATTATAATAATATTATTTCCCGTTGTTTTATATTATATTATAATAATATTATTATAATAATATTATTTCCCGTTGTTTGGACGAAGGGTATAAAAGAACTATTAACTCGCTAACGTTTCGAATATTATTATATCCGTCATCAGTGCTGAATAGAAAGAAAAAAAAATCAATTGTAACAGGTTTTACAAAATACTCAACATAATTTTCACATAAAACTCTACATACTGGTATGTAAAATTAAACATACCTTGTTATGTACTGATCCTCATCTTTCTCTTACATTTCCTGCAATATGCTGACACTAGAAAATGCTTCCTTTAAGGCTAACAAACCAGTGGAGATGTATCAAACCCACTCTGATTGCGAGATCACCAATCGTCTTATCGAATTTCTATCACGGTCTCCGTGTGTTTCGCCCTTCGCTGAAGGAGTAACGTGACCTGAGGATTGGGTGCGTTCGTCAGGTGACCACTTGAAGGGCCACCACGCCGTAGCGTCCACCTCCTCAGGCGATTAATCTGCCACCCCGTTAGTTTCTGCCTTCACTGCAGTGTGGGGGCGGAGGCGACTCAGCGCCTTTAATTAAATGCCACACCGGCCACTGCCTACCACTGCCTGCCACTGCCTGCCACCACCTCCATCGTTGGCCCAGCGGTCACTGTCACTTAGACGATCCCACGACTGCAGCAGACGTCTATACCTTTGTTGTAACGTCATACCATAGCCAACTCACGTAACATTTCGATTATTACAGTTCAAGAGTATTTATAAACACTGTCAGAAAATGGTGATACCTGGGAATGCGAATTAGTTATACTACTAAGGAATTTTTACTTTGTTTGATATTACTTGATAGTTTCGTTGTTCGCTATCTTTTTTTCCTAGGAATTATATCATTTGACCTGCATATAATAAAAATGAAATATAGGACACTGTTGCGAACCAAAGGAGAAATTTGTATTATCGGACATATAATGACCAAAGAGGATAAAAGAGCTGACGGACCAACTGGTCGAAGCGTGCCACGTACAATTGGATAGGGCGGAAGTAGGACGGCAAAGGTACCAATAAGGTAAAGACGTAACGTTTTGACAGAGAAATAGGAAATGGTTTCAGCCCAAAATAGGGACCGTAGAAATATCCACTGTGGAGAAGCGAGACATGACTATTCTACATACATTCCTTATAATGACTTTGTTGGAGATAAGGAATTAAAACTAAATAAATAAATAACACTTCGAAGTCGTGCTGAATATACTTGGCAACACTGCAGCGGTCCGGTGTTACGTAGAATTTATTCGTCTAGTCGACACTTGTATAGCCGACAGTTGTCCTCGTTGGTTCAGTTGTTCCCCGTGGGGCCAGGTTGAACAGCATGACTTGGAAAATAATAGTCAGCAATGTCATATACAATATAATCGACGTATAGTATTTTCTTCTTTCAGTACCCAATTTTCTCTAACAATAAACATAAGGTTGGCGAGAAAACACCTTCCGCAACATAGCAAATGGAAATAGGAAGGCAATTACGTTAAGGTTTTCATACCTTACGGGGTATTAACAAGAAAAATTCACCAAAAATCTAAAAAATACAGTTTGAACGTAAATGGCAGCCTCATCACGTGGCTGAAGTCAATGCGACCTTCATCAAAGAAAGAGTCAAACGACAACGTAAATTTATTATCAGGTTTAAAATCACATTATTATTGTTCTCATCCAATAGTAAAAATCAGTATAATTAATTATTAACTTATAGGAACTACTTTGGAGAATATTTCCAAGTAGTGTGAATATTTGGTAACTTGACTTCAGTCAACGCGGATATAATACCTTAACTTCCTGTAACATTAACAGCGATGTGTGTGAGAGAGAATCATTGTGTTTTTTCAGAAATCGAATAGCAATCGTACAAACCAGACAAGCGCTTCCCACTTGGATACGCGGGTGGTTCATTGAATCCTCGCAGCACAATCCCTTCAGCTTCCTCCCCTTTCCCTGTGACCATTCCTCTATCGAACTTCTCTAGGCATGCTGAGCGAACGCTCCGTGTGACGTCGCTGTAATTAGAGGCACATGGCTTATCATAATTCATACGCTTATTCGTGGGCAATTGTAATGCGGTAATCAATGGCACATGTTGCTCGACCACATCCCTATATACATCCCCACCCTTCCTCGCGTTCCTCTGTGCTGCTCGTCCTCTACACCGTCGCTATCCCCTCCATCGGCGTCGCACCCCTTCTACGGTGATGTCCTCTTTCCTTTATCGTACATTCGGAAACCCTCTTTCGCGCTCTCGCTTACTTATCCAGTTTAGGGAATTTTTTTAGACGACAAATTGAGATAAGTAATTGTTCACATGGATAAAAACATTTAGGCACTGAAATACATCGAACAGTCTACGTTTAGAAGCGTCAGAAAAACTTAAGAAAAATCCAATAATTCAAATGGACGAATTCAAAATAAAAATTAAGAGGAAGATAGAATATTTAGGAAAAGTGGTGGACGAAAAATCATTCTCCATTGACCATGAAGGCTATAAAAATAAATATTTCATGGGTCAATAAGATTGTGTATACTGCGTTATAATGTTGAGAATAAGGAAGTGAGAAAGACTTATATGGGAGACCTTGTATTCCAATCAAATTAAAGTTATACAGAACAGTCTCAATAAACTTGGTTTGATTGTTTGAAGTTTCTGAGATCCAACAATTTAAATAGGCAAAAAATAAAAAAATCTTCGTAAATGTATGTATCTCGGTATTATTCTTCGGGAAAATCAGTTTATAATGACAAGAGGAGATACAAAATTCACTTTTAATTTATTGCGTAATTTTAATTACCTTTTCTCAATAAATTCACATTGTAAGAACGAGCTTTACGACCTACATTAGTTATAGAATTAGAGGGCATACAGTGGTTTATCAACACATTGAAGGAAAGTTAAGTAGTGTCAATGTTTATATTTTATACTACTGGGAAAATACTACTATCACAAAAGAACAAACTATTCTTTAGAAATGAATACTACTCACTGTCTGTAGATATGTATGTTCAAAAGTTGAAATATAGACATATGTTAGAGAGCGACGGACAATTAATGCAAACGAAGGGACGTGAAAAAGTAAGAAAAGACGTGGAGAGTTAGTTCACCAAATAATTAATGAGAGTTTAGCAGGGTAAAAGGGGCAGGTCTAGTGGTGCAGTTATCCATGACACACCATTAAAGGAAATAAAGGGAGGTAATTCGAAAACACTTTTTTAAAGTACATTCTTTTCTGTTTATTTTTGTGCGGCTGAAGTGAAAAGTAGGTGTGGACATCCAATTAAACTGCCTGTAAAAGTATCAAATGATGAGTAACAATAACTATATTACAGGAAAATAACACTTTGAAAGATATTAATGAACTGAACTTCTTCAAGATAAAAATTTGGGGAACATTATCTGAAAAAATTGTCTATATTTAACGAAAATCGAACTCGAACTGAAATTCCTTCGTTTGTTAACATTGTTTTACGGTAACTAGTTCTCTCATCTTCATACGAAGGGCACTAATTGCCTTGATGTTAGCAAGCCCTAAAACCCCATTAAAAAGTTAAATATTAGAACTGCAAAGATCAGGAACGTTTCTAAAGTTTTCTTTTATCCATTCATTGAGTTTCTGTTTAAATTTTGCTTATGAAAATTTTACTTCTGAAAAATTATGTTAATACTATAACTGGTGCCAAACTATTTTTATTGTTGGGAGTGTTGAAATTTTAAATCCGCCTGTCTTAGAGTCCTCGATCGCAATTGATGGGGTGGTCCCTTGCTTGCTTCCGGAAAGTAAATTGGTTTATTATTCTCCACGTGTTCATACGCAGTTCGTAGCTGCTTTTTTTACAATAAAGTTTATTTATAATCAGGAAATAAGGGGAGATGGGTAATGACGTAAGTGGTGCATTACATTTAGCCCTATAATTTCCAACTTCCTGCTCTTCCTGCAGGTGTGCTCTTCACTGTACCATCCGTCTCGACCGTACACAACTTCCACCCGGCCTGTTCCGGTGAACCTGGGTCACATCCCTATTGAAGGGATAAGTGACCACTGGCGGCTTCCGTACTGAGAGCGTTTAAACCCGGTTGCCGCGTACCTACGTATTGGATGTCATTTTTAACTCACAACTTCCGAGTACCTACTTGCACAGAAGTGTTTGCATCGTCAACGGTCAGGTGGAAACTGCGACGGACAGAGACTGACCTGAATGGGGATGTTACCCAGGTGTACCGGAACAGGCCGGATGGACGTTATACGGACTTAAGGGGTCGAGTCAGGTATTGCAGTGGAGAGCACACTTGAGGCCAGTGATGGTGGTCCCGGGTTCAGATTCCAGTCCGTCGCAATTTTCTCCTGGCCGTTCACGATGCAAACACCCCTTCACGACGAGTTACACGGACGTTGTGAGTTATAAAAAGCTTTATGGTGTGTCATTCTAATGTTGAGAAAGGAACTACTTCCTCATGCATAAAAACTTGTATAGACTGTACACGTCAAGATAAATACTGATTTTAGATGTGCATCCACTTGATTGTCAAATTTTGTGGGTGTATTGGGTGATTCGATAGGTGAAGGAAATGGATGTAACAATCGATCGTTCAAGTTTAACACTTCAGAGTTTTCCAGGACTGAACGCCAATAGGTAAGGTCATGTTTTTTTTTAAAATTAGAGATGCGACATATCTATAGACAAATAGATGGAGTTTGTTAAGATCTAGCTTTCGTGCAGGTGTTGGAGTCCATAATCTAATACAAAAATTTGAGAAGGGGATTCAATTTTTATGCCACTTCGTTTTCAAGGATAATTGATGCTTTTCGTTATGCCACCTCCCTTCATTAAGATGCACACATTTAAATTTATCCTGAATACATTAGAGTATATAATATGTGTCATAAAATATTCGTGTTATTTATTCTTATGTCTTCTATTTATTATTAGATCTTTACCAAAGTAATAAAACATTTTGTTTTCATTTTCTTGCTTCTTTACCTCTTTTGTCACTACCAGGATTCTTCTTATTTTTTCCTTTTTCTTTCTTAGTTTCTTTATTTCCGCTTCAAGTAATTGTTTTTATTCTCCTATTATCAGTTTGTTCTTCTCATTTACTCTTTCTCTACTCTTACGTATCATGTCCTCAATAGTTAGTAATCATGTCTTAGAGTCAATAGCCTTGTTCATTGGTAATCCCGAAATAATATACTTCATATTCAGAGAATTTTGAAATAATGAATTATAAAGATATAAAACCCATGAGAAGGATTTTTTTCTACATATTTATGATCAATTAAGATCACGCTGTCAACAAATTTATTACGGGACTTATATTATCTCAATTTTACCATATCATGTTTTTCATTTTACTATACTTGTTTCTAAAATGCGTGCATTTATCTACTGAATGAATTGATCACGTGTCGTATCAGTGTCACATAACCAAGAAAAATATCCCATGTTATTTCGTTTTATATTTATTTTCTCAGGAAAGTATCATGACATAAATAATTCTCCATGAACTTTCCACTTTTTTTCATATGTTTCGTTGTTCCTTAAGAAGTGGTCAGCTAATTCTTCTCTCATTCAACCAATACATGTTGCATCTTAAGAAAGATCCTAAAATTTGTTGCAAATTATATAAATAGAGGATTTGGATAAGATCACTCATTATTTTTCTGTTTCAATTTAATTAATTTAATATATTCAAATATTACCTTTCTAGTAGTTCTATACTTCCATCTCATGCGCCAAACCATTCGTCATTTCATGTACTACGATTTCATTTGCTTCGTTATATTTTTTTTCTTACTTTTTATCATTAAACACCACTTCTCCTTTTATTGGAGACAAACTTTTTACTCTCATTTACAAATATAAATCAATAGGTAAAAACATGAATGGAAGATAAAAACACTTGCATGGAACGATTTTTAATTTCCAATTAATTTACATATTGACTCATGCTTCCTCGCCATTGTAATTGCAGTTTCATAGTACGAGTCGATCCCTCTCTCTCTTTCTCTCTCTCTCTCTCTCTCTCTTGCGGAGTTACCAGCACAATTTCAATTTGGCAACACTGTTTACTGTTGGCTCACCGCACTACACTCATCGCCGCGTTGATTGTGGCGCCCGCATGTTGCTATTATCTGCGGAGCTACGGGAGTGGAACCGCAGTGCTGCGGGAAGCGGCGGCAGCGTGAAGCTTTCTCCTGGAAGATGCTCCCGTCACCAAATGGTTGATAACTAATGCTACATAATTACTAATCCAATCGCCACGCTATAAACGCTCATCATGTTGCTGCAATTATTCACAAGTGAAGTATGCCGATGTTCGAGTAAACCACAATGCGAATTTGAACTAATATTGATGACTTGCACAAATCATCCACTTTCTAACCGCTTACACTTGGTAATATAATGCAGTTTTCTTCCAGGACTTGCGCTTAAAAAATAAATTGGATAATAATTGTGTTACAAATATTTACGAACACGTTGATTAGATACTAATGTAATTTTAAATGACTGTAATGTTTAATATATGTATTTTTTATTTCGATAGGGTAATAAATCAAGTAATGTGTATAGAATAATTATAGACTATTAATACGTATAAAAGAAAAAAAAGAGAAAAAAAGAAAATTGAATTTTTCGCAAAAACAAAACAAAACAAAACAAAGAATAGAGAAAAAAAGAAAACTTATTCAAAGTGGTTTGTTGATTTAGCGTTTCACTGCTCTTAATACTTCGAACTTTTAGCACAAAGAAGTGAAATTGACGTTCGAGAAAAATAATTGCGTAGAAATGCAATCCTTCGCAAATTAATTCCTTTGGGACCACCATTAAAGCACGCGAAACAATTAATGTGCTAGTTCAAAGCTCATTGAAGCACTTGAAGTGGAGCTCTTCGTAACTTAATTTCCAAAATGAGTCTCGCAATTTATTTGATGTATATCCCCATTAATCTGACGGAACATTTTTCCCTCGAGATCGTTATAAAGCGTCATCTACTGTTTCCTGGAATCGTAGTAATTAATCCCCACTTACATCGAGAACGTAATTAACACGAGCAACATATTCGAAAATAAAACGAAATGTGTTGGCATTCATAGATCATCTATAGGAACATGATATTACGATATTATATTGCAGTCCTGAATTCAGTTAAAAGATTGGAACGTATCAATTCTGCTCTTCTAGTTGTAAATTCTGACTCTAATTACACATTTATGATGTATTATTGTTTTTTATAAAAGATAAATTGCAGTTCAATAACTGGCATATGGTGACATTTTCATAGAAATTGGGCATATGATGACATTTGATATCTCATTCAATTGCCATTTAAAAATATTAATTTATTGGCTCTCTGTTGTAAGTTTAAATTAGTCGTCAGTGTTTGCCAACATGTCGATGTTACTGGTTTTTCATGAGGTACACTTTTGTGTAGAAATATCACCCCTATATAAGAATGGTTAAAATGTGATGAAAGTTAATAAGAACAAAGAAGACTAATTATTTTTTAACTATCCACAAATTATATTCACAATATTTATTTTTCATTGACTTTCCATACTTGCAATAGTCAAAGAATTCAAAATTAAACTTTGTTAATTTTGAAATTAAAAGAATGGTTGTCCAAATCTTTTCTTTACTGTTTNTAAACTTTGTTAATTTTGAAATTAAAAGAATGGTTGTCCAAATCTTTTCTTTACTGTTTCCGTTGCTTTATATAGACAATTTTCTTATGCAAAGCACACGAGATATTTTATTATTCACCGTTAAACGTCACAGCGCTTCACGAACAAATTTTAACAAGAAGGGTTATATGTGATCTCCATGCACCTTGTGATAGCAAAGTATGGTAATGCTATTTGCCGCTAGGTTGCGTTGCAAACACTCGTTCAGTTACCAACAGCCGTTGATGGTTGTGACATGCTAATGCCTATCCTTCTCTTTGAGGTACCTCTCAGATTGTGAATAGTCTTCACAAAAATTGATATTTCTGAACTGGAATTTCTAAATTTATTTGTATTTACTCTTATCTCTTCTATTTTATATTTGACTTCCTGAATTTTTTTTCCTTTCTTTTCCAAAAGAACTATATGTGTATTTCTACGTGTAGAAACCTCTATCCAAAGTGTGTGAATATACTATGTGATGAAAAGGGCAAAATAACTCTAGACGACACTATGCAATACACCATTTGTGTGTCATTTTGATGTTTGAATTTATTAATTAGTTGTGAAACAATAATTTAATATATAGTAATATTGAACACAATAAAATAAAACAAAGGGAAATAGTGGAAACGTTTCTATTTTTTTTTGGGGGGGGGCAGAGGGAGTTAATACTATTCTCGACGTCATGAGGTAACAAAATTTTGTTACTAAGCACCAGGAATTTGAGGACCGAACACACATTACAGGTTAACATTTTTCAAATTATTCTTTCCCCAAATATGTAATTTCATTGTATTTTTTGAACATGAAAATTTGAATAGTACATTTTCAATAGTAGTAAGTTAATGATAACTCTTTTATCTGCAATAAACCATAGATCATTGAAAGAAGAGTATGATTCATTGAGAATATTGGTATTCTGAAACAAACTCTGCCGATGTTTCAGAATATTTTTCGAGATCATTGTTATTAAGCGTAAATTCAAGGTAAATTTTGTGAATCGAAAATAAATACATATCATTAATAATAACCAGGGCTCGGATGGATATACACTAAAAATAGGATCATATGCAATAATAAAAGTGCACTGAAAATGTCGAAAATATGCCCTTTTAAAATCAAAGTTACACATGTGTATGCTTATTACTAAAGTAGTGCAAGTGTAAATTGGGTAGAATAGTTTAATCAAATTATACGATTATTACCACAGAGTCGTTCGCACAGTACAAGCTACATTTAATAATTTTCAAAAATATTCATTTATATGCGCTCGCAACGTTTTGACTTCGTTTTAAGTCGTCGTCAGCTGATCAAACAATATTCGTCCATAACAGGTCGTAAGTCTTTCAATATTTATTTGGTGATATTTCGTATTTTTATTCCTCATGTTTTATGGGTTTCATGCGTGTTGTATTGTAAGGATGTAGCATAGTGAAAATGAAAGTGGCAATTTCCTAGATGTGTTAAAGAGTTCCGTCAACACGAGCGGGATAGAAGCAATAAGAGAAAGCGATTCGAAGACAAGTCGGGAAGAAAAGTCCGATCCTCACCGAAGAACTGGCTGACTCATGAGGGGTAGCTTGGAAGACTGCGAAGAATGAGCGAGGTCTGAGTAGCAAAGGAAGTGTTTTGGAGGGCAGACTTCGCGGAAAGGAAAAGGAGGTATGGAGGTGGCAGCAAAAGAGTAGGGGATAGAAGGGGGAGGTAAAGGGAGAGTGGCAGCAGTCAGGCGTGAGCAAGATAAATGAAAGTGCTACTGAAGTTGGCAAAACTTGAAGATAAGCTGCCACAGCTCTCTCTATCTCTCTCACTTTCGCCTTCGTCTGTCAGGCAGACTTAGTGCAGGTCTGTCGACGCTTTTCGACTCCTCCACCCCCCGCCCCTCCAGCACCCCCTAGTCGTTCCAATATCATCCTCTCCATCCGTTCTTACATAGAACGATCTCACGACTATCATTAGATCTCAAACGCAAACGCTCTACTCTTAGGATTCTATCTTCCTCTTCACTGCATACCAAATCTGTGGTCTCCATTTGAGCTACCACTCTCGACTCTTCTTTTTCTCTCTGCACTCCCCGCGTGGAACGGATGATTTGTAACGCAGTTTGTAAGGTCAACATTGGTCTACACTATAATTTTCCCATTTCTGTCTCTATTTTCGTCATGATCATATCCAAGCATCGATCTGTGACCCGAACAAAGTGAGTGTCTCCGCTGTAATTGTCTGTCCTTCCCGCTCAAGAATACTCTTCCCGGATCCTCTCCTTTATCATTCCTTCTCCAATCACTTCTACATGAGATCAACCTCGTGCTTCAAATTTAATTTTTTTTATTTCCAACACCCAATACTTAAATATAGGAAATACTATTGCCTTATTGGAAGTAACTCCATATTAGCAGTGTATAATAAAATACTGATCTATAAACAAGACCTAAAATCTATAAGGCTGTTTTGTATTAAGTTGTGGGGTTGTACGAGTGGTAGTAAAATCAATATCATTAAAATCTTGTTTTGCGAAATATAGTCATCTCACCGGCGTACGTTCGCAACTCCGATCTCCATCGAGGTCTTAGAATCTTAAGAAATGAAAATATTTACGGGTAATCACGAAGCAAGGCTCTTCATGTAAATGCAGCTCCTCTTCATCCGTTGGACAACCAAATTCAAATCCTAAGACTTAAGAGGACAAACAACTCGATCTTATGAGGTGTGGGATAAACAGTATTTAGAGAAGTTAGTAGATAAGAATATAATTGGATGGAAATTAGTTGATACGTACGTAGATTAAGAATTTATAGAGATACAGAGAAAAATTAATGGTTAATCTTCAGACATATATATTAAATGTAAATAGGTGAAAAACCCTAGAGTCCAATAAAAAAAACAATACCAAATTCTTTGGTCCAAAATCTTTTGGAATGTCCCAAGCGCTCCACGTTCCATTGTCACAACACCTTCACCAACCTCAAGCACTTCCCATTCTCTCTCTCTTTCTTTATTCCTCTCTCCTTGTCTCTCTAGCCACCATCCCCTCTCGAGTGCGCCCGCCGAGTGGAACGGAGCTCCATCAACAGCAAGTGGAAATTCCTGGCCACGTATCTGCTGCTGCCGGAAATAGTTTGGTCCTGGGGAACCATCAATTTCTTCCGCACCGTTCCTCACAGTCAAGGATGATGGGCGAACTGCTGAGGTTCTTCTGCTCCACGAAGGAGTAACTCGCGCTTCTACGCACATCTTCATGCGTCGTTGAAAGGCTATGCTCATGACGTCGGCTGACGTTGTTCTCCACATTCAGAGAGTGCTATGTTCGAGAGGAAATTGAAGGAGCTTGATGAAGGAGAATATTAACGACTTCGACTTTGTTACAACATGAAATTAATTTATGCTGCCTTCATCATATGGGATGTATAATATAGGGACATTTATTTTAATTATTTACTAGCAGAACTACCCGGAGTTGCTCGGGATTTGAAAATAATCTTAAAACAATTATTGTTGGAATAGTGATATTAAAACACCTATCAACATATATTTTAGCTCATTTTATAGGACTTTACTCAGGGTTTTTTCTATAATATTCTAAATTTATGTGTTACTGTCCGTATGTCTCTACTTTCGTGATAGTAAATTTTCACTTTTATTAATTTCAAAATTTAAATATCACGAAGAAAGTCTAAAAGAACACAAACAGAATTTAATTGATTAAATTAACTTATCAAATAATTCATTTATTGAAATGACGCGTGCCTTCCATTGTAGAATAGTTGTACTGTGTTTTAAACCTACGCGGGCTTACGCAATGGTATAGGAACGCATAGAGGACAAACTAACAAAACAACAACAAAAATACTCACTCACACACACCCATTTTGTAAGATATTACAATACTTTCTACTCACCATTTTAACAGTCTTTATATTTACTACTATTAACGTCCATTGTATAATCTATAATTAATAAGTTACGGACTTATATGGAGCTCTTCACTGAAATTATAAATATTATTCGTCCATAAAAGGTCGTGAGTTATTATTTATACGTCTCTTTATATTTATTTGAAGCATCTTTATATTGTTAATTTATAATATTGTATTTCTTATTTTCTTGTGATAACTATGGTCACTTGAAAATGTGATGAGCTGGGAATCATATCCTGGATCTCCAAACAGATTGTTAACCATTACTCATCCCGCTCAGCTTTCACTATTGTACAACACATTCATAGAGGTCTACAGATTGATTTATATATTTACTGTCGCATCTTCATCTTTCGACATTACATGACATTAGTCAAAATATGTCCTTTCATTTGTTTAATACAATCTTCCAATCTGTTCTTAATTTCCCATATCCTTGTTATACAACTTGAAATGTCTATAACGTATATCTCCGTCTATTAATCTACCTCCTGTTTCCTGTATCAATTATACCGTCTTCATCTGTGGTATGTATTGAAAACTTTCTGGTACAAAAAGCGGGCTATTCCAGAATATATGAAATCTTGTCTCCTTCCTCTCCTCACAACGCACAATCATCACTTAGCAAGAGCAAATGTTTTGAGATACGTTTTCATATACCCATACCCTGTTATGACCTCTGCCCCTGCTGGGTTTAGTCAAAGCCATTTCTAATGCTTCTCCGCAATTTTACACCATGTATGAAGTTACATAGGTGTCTTCCAATTTTTGATATCATCCATTTCATTTGTAATGCCATGATCAATTCCTCCGTCAACCTTTTCTTCCATAATTATTCCCTGCCCATTTATTGTAATCATTCCTTCCCGTCGCATTACTGTTCGCAGTATTATTTTCCATACAGCTTAGCAGTCTGGAAGCCATGCAGAGAAAATGTGGATTCTGTTGGAATAGTTGGAAGGAAGGTGCTAATATAAGTATTTATTCAAGTGTAAAACTATCGATACATAACGTCAAAAGTAAAAGTTATTTCTTAGAACTTGCTAACTTATCCATGTCTATATTTACTTATTCAGAACATCCATACTAATATCTAAATGCAAAAGCGTATCTGTCTGGTTGTTACTTAATCATGATTAAACCACGGACTCGATCGTGATGAAATTTAGCAAGAAGATAATTAAGATGTCCAGGATGAACAGAGATTATTTTATTTTTTAAATGCATGAAGTTGAAGATAAATGTCGATGGAATCGGGGGAAGAAATCGACCTTATTCACTTACGCTGCATAAACGGTTAGAGATAGATGACAACTATGAGTAGCAATATTGTTCGTATCGAAGAGTTTTTCAAAAACGTCCGCTCGACAACATATGTCTGTCAACTAAGGTTAATTTAAATTATCGAAAAAACGTTTTGAAAAATAGATGTGTTGAAATACTTCAATTTAAGTGAGGAATTTAAGAAGAAAAAAATCAACCTTCATCAAATTTAATGGGTTCTTTTTTGTGTATTTAACAAAGATAAAAAACATCTTAATATCGTAAAGTTTGGACGAATGGATTAGGTTTTATAAGCGTTTTAATGAAATGGTGCAACCGCAGCTGAATCTTGCGTCGGAAGCAAATATTCGACCTGTGAGGTTTCCGGTGAATGGGTTTGTAGGTCTAACAAGTAAAAACTAATTCCAGGTAACTCCAGGTAATAAGCTAGAACAAATATATTGCTCTTGTCTCAAAAATCGAATGGTCTTAGGTGCCTTTTTAAAATAAAACATATATTGATATCTAGATGGTGTTTGTGACGTCTCCAAAAATAGAAAATGGTTTCAGACGAGTAATTTATTAAAAGAATTTATGACAGGATATGGACATTTCAGGAGTTATCTTTAAAGAAAAATAAATTGCCAGTTGTGAATGCTAGAAAGGTGAGGAAAGGGATTGTGACCTATATGGAGCAGAGAGCTGCATTCTTAAAAATGCTAAATTTATGGAATAAGTAACTTTTGGAAAACAGTAAAAAATGTTTGATATCTTTCATAATTTTGTTACTCATATATGAACTATAAAGAATTTGTTTTTGGGATAAATAAAGCACAAAAAATTAGGAATTAGAAAGAGATTGCACAAATGTGATCATTATAGTGACACATATAAAAGGCAAGGAAATCTCTTGGTGATAAATAAAAGAAATGTTCACACGATATGAAAATATACAATATTCAAATAATACACCATTATATTTCGTACACTCCATACATTTTTCTCGTTCCAGCCAACTAGGAGACGAGTGTTAGTAAGGCCCACTTCTACATGAGTTTCCTCACTAGACACGTCGTGAAACATTATGGGAGGAACAGCGCCGTATCCGAGTATTACAACTGCGATGGTAAGCCGCAGAGGGTAAACGTTTTAATCATCACTCCTTTATGAACTTAGACGTAGAAGTGAAAAGCTGCAAATTTTTGTGACCACGCCGGGAAACCCGGGACGTCTCCGTGGCAAGCGAACCCGCGAACCTTGAGTTATTACGAGTACTATTATACCTACAGCCTTTTCTTTTAGAAACTATGAAATAAATTGTGTTCATTGAAAGAATATAACAAATTAGAGTTTCAATAGTACTTAAATATCGAAAGAGATGGTAATAAATATGCATTACGTATGTGTTGAGAGAGAATATTCCCATCTTTTGATGGTTATATTCTGTTCATCAACCTTTCTCCACCCGTAGTTCTAGGAGATATCAGTTCTATTGTTCGTCTTGTATTAATTATAACAATAAATTTTACGACAATTTGTATCCTGTATTACGGTTAAAAGATTTCATACAACTATTACAAATTTTTACACCCGGGTTTAGTGGACTACCATGGGACTACTCTCTACTTGGGAATTCACTTTGTAATCTGACTTTCCTAATTATTTATTGAATTCCTAATTTCTCTGTCCTGAGCAACGCAAGAAGAATTTGTTGTTGTAAAAATAACCCATTTTGATCAGTGTGCTGAAAAGTCTATTGACCTAGATATTTTAAGATAACACTCATTTATACTAACTTAGCCATGTGCGACGCTAATGATTCATTTTAGCCCACACAACATTCTGACAAATTAAATCAGTTATTACTTGAAAGATGTTGGAGAAACGCTAGTGCAGGGGAGGGTTCGAGGAGACATGATTTGAATTTATTCATACACTGTCAATCTTGGAAATATTAATTTTTTTAATGGTTTCTAAAAAGTAATAGAAATAGTAAAAAGTTAGCGTGGCAGTTTTCGTGTTGGGGCATAATCACCGCGTGCCGTGCCATCACTTTCCCATCACTTCTCGTCTTCGTCGACGCGTCGTAGCTCCTTAACATTAAAATGGAGATTCAATTTCGCGACGCGGGTGATTTTTATCTTTATTCGTCTGCTGCCAAGTGTAGTTTCCTGGAGGCGGTGATGGCTTTCGCCGCGAATGTGACAGCTGTGGAAGTGGATAGTTGGAGTTGGGTGATGACGAAGTACGGGCTTGGTGAAGGAGGAAGGGACGATAACTGCGGTGCTCCCAGAAAGTGTGAAACATGAAACTCGGAGTTATGGAAAAGCTGTAGAAGTAATGGGAATAGCATTGAAAGAATAAAGTAAAATTGATGAAATTAGAACATTTTCATTTGACAAAAGATACGGGATTCATTAATGAGAAATAACACGCAATGTCTTCCGACGCAGACGTGAATGAAAGAAGAAATTCAAGAACATGAAATTGAAAATCATAACAAATAAACTAATAATTTATTTAATATCATAATTAATTCTGAATATTCTTAAAATATATAAATGGGATATTACAAACGATTTGTTGTTGGTAAAACATAGCTCTGAGCGTGTGATTTAATATGTAAATGAAAAACTACTCTTAATTATCAGAATTAATATTAATTTCTTACATACGTAGAAGCTATATCTAATAAAAATCTAGAAATTTCGCAGCTGCTGAATTAAAAAAATAAAGTTAATTATGATACACTAAGAATTAAGAAAGTGTATATATTTTTTAAAAAAGAAAGAATTTTAAGAAATCATCGCAATAAAATAATGAATTATTTAATTTTTCATGACATTTGAAGAAGGTAATTGTACATGAAAACATAATTATAAAGTGTTTAAATACCATATTTATTGATTATGATTATGGTGGAGAGTTTCCGACAACAATTTATTAAGAATGATACTTAGGAAAATAACAACAAATTAACTTTTATTATACAACAAAGAAGAGGCAGCAAAAACAGAGTGACAATATCAATTTTAAAAATTACGTTAATTACTGTCGGGGAATTTATAATAAAATATCATGAAAAATGTGATATCCGTGATGATACAGCTCTGATATAACTAGTGAAGAACAGGATGAACTTGTGAAATGAAAGGAGATAAACAATAATAAATAATAAACTTTGTTGTCAAAAAATCATTTGGACCACGTGGAGGACAATATACTGATTTACTCTCCGGAAGCAAACAAGGGACATTCCATCAAGTGCCCAAGGACAGTGGTGGATTTAATATTTACAAAAAAATATTAAATAGATACTTGCCGTTATGTACTTATTTTAATTATTGAAATAAAATATTTTTTTATTTTTTAAACGTGAATAATAAATGCAGAATAAATTTGATATTAATAGCAACAAAAGCGTTAATGACTTTTTCCGCCAATCTATAAATCTACCTCCATTCGAAGGAAAACTGGAGGAAAATACTTTCCTGGATGTGGACACAACTGTGTCGACGTTGCTATTATGAATAAAGGAACAGTATATGCATAAATAATAATTGTAATTTAATCACTACTAAGAGTACAATAACTCCGGCATTATCAAGTATAAGAGGAATCAACATCACTTCACATAATCTGGAATCATATAAAAACAAGATTTATTGGGAAATTGAAACATATTAATTTCAATTATTGAAATTCTGAAGCATTATAAGGAAATTATAATCATATAGATCCGTTGAGTCCAACTTGCCTTAGCCATTCTGTACACTTTCGATCGACGGGGGATGGGAACGGGAAGGGGGGGGGGATCGGGCAGAATGTTGCCCCGCGAATCAAACTAATGGGTCATATTTTATTTATTTCAACGCGATATTTCGATTCCCATCAATAAATATGAATTATTTCAAGCAGAAAAAATTAAATAGTATTTTTTAAAGTGTTTTTAATATTTAGTATTGTAATAAAATGTTTTCATATTGTGATGTATGAATGTATGTAATTCCGTACTCAATTTTCTATTTTCTCTCACCGGACATTTCACGTTAAATATTAATTTTGATTACATTGACTTTGAGTAGTAAGTTGGTTTTTGATGAAAAAATTGATGTAAAAAGTACAAGAACTCGCAGGCTGAAAATTAAAAAGATTCGCGAGCCGTTTGTTGGACAGTGCTAATGTAAATAATACCATCGAAACGATTTTCCAAGTTCTTTGATAGATTTTGTGTGTATCAACCAATAGGTTGGAATGGTCGTGACTGATTGAAGTGGGAATGAGGAAGAAGGGAGATGTTAAGAAAGGCAAGTGGAAAGAAATAAAAAGTGGCGCTGAAGAAAATTACGATTTGCGAATGAGTCCTAAACGTACCCCTTACGCAGCACCAAAAGCCACAGGGTGATCCACAAAGTCATGACGTCACTTGCTGTTTCTTCATTTACTTCAATTTTTAAAAAAAATATTTGTATATAAATATCTTTACAATATTCTAATTCTACTATCGTCCGTTATAGAATAAAGATAAATAAAGATTCTACTATCGTCCATTATATAATAAAGATAAATAAAGATTCTACTATCGTCCATTGTAAACTTACGACCATTTTTTTATGATTACAGTATATTTTTATAACAGGTTTGTGTGAATTCTGATTTTTCGTAAACATATTTAGAGATAAAATTCAGTTTTAAAACCTTTGTTCAATTGTTGTGTTGCCATGTTATTTTTTGTTGTTACAATTTGTGTACGCCTGACGACGACTCCAATCTTGAAGCGAATCATTACGTATTAATAAAATACAATAAAATATATTGTGATCGGTGGATAAAATTTCGTTAGTTATAATTTATTTAATTATAGTTACAATACCTCCGTTTTTATTTATACCCTTGAAGTATAATTTTTGATGACGAATATTTTCGGCGTGAAATAAAAATTCTTTCGACGATTATTGAAATCTGTTTTAATAATCTTTGGTTTTCATGCCATTGAAAAAACGAAACAATTCCAGTAAACATTACTCAATCTGCATTTATTTTTTTGATAATTTTTTGATAACATTTTACATGCAACGATTTGATTCATTGTGGTAATACAAAGTTTTCAATATTAAGTAATGAATGTCTCGTATCTGTGTGAACTCTTTCTTATGACGTAAGAATTGCAATTGTAGAAAAATTAATTTCTAGAACTCATAACCCCATTACGTACTCATTGTAGGACATTTACACTTGTGATTTGTAAGATTCAACTCCTTAATGCAATATTTTCAATGCACCACTCTGGTTTTCAGATATGCTAAAATATCATATAGAGGTTTTATTAGAATCTGATGCGAATGACAAATTGGCGTTATTTGTTTCCATTTTTACGTTACACAATATTAAGTATCTTCTCTGCAAGAAGGACAATGTTGATTATGCTTCCTAAAGAAAGGAAAGACACTTATCGCATCTGCAGCTGGGATTTCTGTCTCGCTAAGAAACTACTTGTTTTGCATCATGTCATTAAAGAAATGTATACCTCATAACACCTAGATGCTAAACTACACACGAAATCTTCATATTTATTTAAAGCAAAAATCGATGGAAATCGATAAAACACTTTTTACAACAGATTTTGTACGAGACGTCAACATAGATTTACCACATTTTACTTGTTTTATTTCAATTATACAAATTTATTTTTGGTACTGGAAATATAATTCAATTTGGAGGGTAGAGGGAGATAATTTAATTTAGCACCATTCATTTCATAATTACTTATGTTTAAAAATATTACCATTTAAATTATCAAAGTAAAATATCGTATGTTTTAATTAACTTCAATAGAAAGGTAAAGAAAAACTTAAATATCAATGCGAAGACAATTTGCTAACTCGTGTTAATATTTGGACAGATTACATTCATGTTTGGAAATTTTATACTAACTTATTTGAAATAGGGCTTACATATATGACACTCCATCCACACGCTGCTCCTGGCGTTAGCTGCGGTTGTGAATCAGCTCTCTCTGTTTTTCAGTTTAATCTTTCTAATTATTTTATTTTTTCGAGTTTTTTGTGATTCATTAGTTGTATTTAGATTCTAACTTTCATTGTAGTGTAAAATTCTTTGTTCTGTGTGAGTGTTAAGTGAAAAAACACTAACATTTCCTTAGGTTTTCAAACACAACGGACCAAATATAACTTCATTTTGTTTTCATTCAAAGGTGTGATAAAGTTTACGTAAGTACAAACGGTGCATTAAAATTAATTATTTTGCTGTATTTAGATTTTCTGGTGCGTATACAATTACATCATTATTAACTTACAAATATCGTACTCTATTGTTGCACTGCTCAAGTTTCGTCGTCGTAAATAGAATTATTCCAATATTTTACCATATGTTTCGTGATCTTTTTGTAGTTATTCATTACAATCTAACATAATATTGCCTTGGTTATTGTCGAATTAATTTATCTGCAGTTGTCATCCTGTCATTTTAGTTGCCGGATTGTTTATTTATTTATTTAAACCCTGCCTCATTGTTGCACCCACGTTTTCGTCGTCATAATTTCATATAATTATTACATCATTTTACAATTCGATTTTCTTGATTCTTTCGTATTCATTTACATTTTAACACAATATACGGTAGTTATTGTCGAATTAATTAATCTCCAGTGGTCGCCCTAAATAATTATTTCAATCATTTTTGTCGTCGGTTTGTTTGTATATTTAATTTATTTATTATCTCATTTGTAACTTCCGTAGTAATAAATATATTATTATACTCGCATCCTTCATTCAGTGTTTGTTGTCAGTTTTCGTGTATTCTCATTTGCTTATGTCGTTAAGTTGCTAACTTTCTCACAACAATGGACACTATCGCATTCCTCAACTCATTCAAAGCTGATCTTCAGAAGGCGTACAATAACTTGGTACATTATATTGACACACGAATCAGTGCGCTGGAAGAGATCAGTAAGAAAACGATCGACGGTTGGACTACAGTTAGGAATTCTCGCCGTCCTTTCAACTGCTACCACCCGGTTAAACCAACGACACATGCACCACCCCAACTCTTCACTCAGAATAGGTTTAGTGTGTTAGATGACATGTCCCTGTTTCCTCCCTTACCTACTCGTTTCATCCCCTCCCGTCCAGTACCCAGACCTGTTCGCACACCACGCACTGGTAAGCACAGCCGCCCAAAACCACGTAAAGTAGTGCTATCCAGAGATGATACCAACACTTCCACGCAGAAATCAAACGTGCTCATACTAGCTGATTCGCACGGTCGTCAGATGTCCTCCGTATTGCGTGGATTGCTTCCTAGCCAGTTCTCAGTCTCCGGTTTCTTTAAGCCAAACGCTCGTTTGGCTGAAGTTATTCGAGAACTGGACACTTACACTAAAAAACTCACTGAACGGGACACAGTAATCATCATTGGTAGGCAGAACGATATTAACTTGGGTAGCCATTTCAACGCGTCTGAACATCTACAGAAATTAAAAATGGCCTCCCTGCACACGAACATAGTGCTCTCTAGCCTGCCTCCACGCTTCAACGTTCCACAAATAAACCACGAAATTAACCTGGCAAACATCTCCCTAAAACATCACCTGGCAGACACAAAAATCACATTTTTTGATTTGCAACCACACCTGACTGCCAAGGACTTTACCCAGCAC
>NNCF01127389.1:103195-124085 GCA_002313205.1 Laupala kohalensis
ACACTAAATTCACGATTTATTGTTACAATAAACACGCCCCAAGACAAAGCCTAGAGAACCTGTATAAGAAATCCTCCTCTACCCGAAGGAAAACCGGAGAAAAACCCGGGCCAGGATGGGGCTACAGAATTTATGTACACAACCGTGCCAAAGTTGAGTACAAAAGTCAATTCGATTTGCTATGGCTCACAGAGCTTTGGCTTTCTACTAAGAACATCAAAGATACTACTATTTCTAATTATAATTTAGCAAGTTCTTACCGTCGGCAAAATTTTAAACGCAAAAATCCCCACGGAGGTACGTGTATCTACGTTCGTAATGGTATTTTATCTTCTCCACTGACAGGCTACGCGAACTTCTGCGTAGATAGTGTCTTCGAATTTTCTGCAGTTAATCTGACCAACACCGGTATTGTTGTTTTGTGTATTTATAAACCTCCTCAATCAGATCTTGATATATTTTTTCGGAACTTCTAAATTGTTTTAAAACATATCACACATAAATCTACTAAATCTATCGTTATATGTGGTGATTTTAATATCGATTTCATGAGTACATCCGACTCTGCACACTCACCAGTTAATCGATTCAAGAATCTTATCGACTCCTTCAACTTTATTACTACGATAAACGACCCCACTCGCCTCTCTGGCTCATCTCAAACATTGCTAGATCAAATTATAGTCTACAATGGAATCTCGTATCTCTCTGAAGTGTTTATCGCCGGATACAGTGATCANGCTCAAGTATTAACTATTAATAATAAACTAAAACCTCTTAAAATCCTTTACAAATTTACAAGAGAGTTTAATGACATAGATAAATCCATATTCATAAATTATTTGCGTGAAGAAACATGGAATGATGTTAACAATTGCCAAAACACCGACGACAAATTCAATGTATTTATCTCAAAATTCCTAAAACATTACAACTCTTGCTTTCCCATAAAACGCAAGTTAATTAACACAAAGAAATACAATAGATGGATCATCCAAGGGATAAGGATTTCTTCAAAAAACAAACGCCGTTTATATTATCTTTCAAAACGCTATAACCAACCACNGTAAATATAAGACTATTCTTCGAAAAGTAGTCTATGCAGCTAAAGTAAAGGAAAACGACAGACATATACTAAAATCGAACAATCGGATAAAAGCCATGTAGAATATTGTTAAAAATTACACGTCAACTTCTGAAAACCACGAAAAAAATGTTACTTTACTAAACGATGGAAAAATCGTAACAGATCCTCAGGACATCGCAAATTTGTTTAATTCTCACTTCTTAGAAATTGGTAAAATAACGAACTCAATATATCCGAATCAATGTCCTCCAATTATATCCACCCACATACCCAATTCTATGTTCTCTTCCGAAACTAACGCAGTGAAGTTATGGGAATCATCAGCTCCTAAAAAAAACAAATTTTCAACAGGCATAGATGATATACCTGAGTTTATTGACAAATTTTCGTCCCATGCTATATTAAATCCACTCATAAATATTTTTAATAGTTCTTTATCGGAAGGGATGTTTCCTAAAATATTTAAGAGAGCTAAAGTGAAACCTTTACACAAGAAAGGAAACAANTGTGAAACCTTTACTCAAGAAAGGAAACAAACTTAATATTGGAAATTACCGACCAATATCTCTACTACCCACTTTCTCAAAAATCCTAGAAAAATTGTTCTAATAGCGTCTTCTAGATTTTTTATAAAAAAAACACATTCTCTCTGACGATCAACATGGTTTTAGGAAATCATTTTCCACTACAAGCGTCATATTTTCTTTCTTAAACGATGTTACCACATCTCTTGACCGTTAAGAAATTCTCAGGGAGTTTTTCTTGACTTATCCAGAGCATTCCATGTCATCGATCACGGAATTTACCATTCCAAATTGCATTCTTTAGGCATTCGTGGACTTCCACATCATTGGCTAACTTCTTATTTAAAAGGTAGATATCAACAGGTCGAAATATCCTATATTAAAAATAAAATATTTCAGCGTGTTCTTTCAGAAACAAATCCACGTACCCCATGGTTCAATTCTCGGTCCTATACTCTTTTTATTGTATATGAACGTCATGTCATCATCCACATCAGATTGCAAAATGGTTCTTTTTGCTGATGACACTAATTTACTATGTAAACCCGCCAATGCTCAAAACGCTTTGTCTAACCTTTTGACTTGGTTCCATGCAAATCGTCTCATTGTAAACACTGACAATTCAGTGTCTATGTCATTTCACAATAGTATCACAAAATCTTTACCCCAGGCTTCTCTTTCTTTAAACGGAATGCAATTAAAAACTGTTAGGAATACAAAATTCTTAGGTCTCCATATTCAAGACAACCTCAAATAGAATTTGTCACGTTGACAATCCTAATTCCCAATTAAGCAAATTGTGTTACTCATTCCGAATCTTAGTTAATACAGTTTGTCCACGTATTTCCCATTTCGTATATTTTGCAAACGTTTACTCCCATTTACGTAACGGCATTACCTTCTGGGGTAATTCCGGTCAGAGTATTCAAAAATTCAGAAGGGGATAGTTCGGATAATTTGTAAATCTCACCCCCGAAACTCTTGTAAACCTTTATTCAAGGAATTAAATATCTTAACACTTCCGTGCATTTATATTTATGAAACGGTCGTGTTTGTTAAGACCGAATTACTGAAGTGCCACCCTTGCTTCATACGAAACAATCTCGTTCAAGAACACAATACTCGCAATAGTAGTAATATTCATCGCCCTAGATTGTCAACCACTCTGTCAAAAAGGACCTTATCATTCGGGAATCGTTCTACATAATTCCCTGCCCAAGAATATAAAAGATATTATGAAATTGATTATCTCCAAATCTGAGGTTAAAAATTACCTCCTGCACCAGTGCTTCTGCACTGTAAAAGAATTTATTGATTTTAATAAAAGTTAAATTTGTTTTGTAGTTTATCACGCCATTGCTGTAGTACTTTTAAAATAACTTATAACAATTTCAAAAACTATTTTCTTGCATGATTTTGTTGTCTTTTGGCTCATATTAATTTAGTTATATGTGTACTGAACTTTGGCATGGTTGTGTACATAAATTCTGTAGCCCCATCCTGACCCGGGTTTTTCTCCGGTCTTCCTTCGTGTAGAGGCGGATTTATCATGCAGGTTCTCTAGGCTTTGTCTAGGGGCATGTTTATTGTAACAATAAATCGTGAATTTAGTGTTTTTTCAACTCTTATGATTTTTAAACACAATACTCAGAATAATCTATAATTCGATAATATCTTGTACATGTAATTTTTTGCGTAAAATTACAAACATATTGACATTCTATTAATATTATAACTCGCAGCTAACTTTTTATCTTATCTAGGAACTTATGCAGAAATATTTTGAATCCGCCTCTGCCTTAGGGCCTTTGATTAGAATTGATGGGATGGTCCCTTGCTTGCTTCCGGAGTGTAAATTAGTTTTTTTCCCTCCACGTGGTCATACGCAGTCTGTACTGTTTTTTGTCAATAAATTTATTATTATTATTATTCTTTTTATATATTGTTTGTAATACAGAGGGCAGTACTCAATATCATCCTGTACCTTTTTTCTCTCTCTTCTCTTTGTAAGATATCGCGGTACGGGGATTCAAACCTAGTTGAGTTGTAAGAGGTCCGCCAATCACCTTTCAGTGCGTCTCAAAATGGCTGGAGCCGCATTTGCAGCGAACTGTTCAGCCTTCTGACGTTAAGCTCAACAAAAGCGAGAAAAGCAACGAACGCGAGAAGCAAAGAGGTCGATATATTACGAACAGTGATGGCTGCTGCACTAAAATGATTTTCATTGAGAGAGCCATCTTAAATTTGATTTGGTACCTTTCCCAACCCAGACATCGGACTTTATGATACACTGGAAAATGAAACTATAAAGTAAATGACGGATTGGAATAGCGAGCATTTTAAGTGGAAAGAGGTACTAATATAT
The DNA here is from genome assembly GCA_002313205.1 of Laupala kohalensis. NCBI lineage: Eukaryota > Metazoa > Arthropoda > Insecta > Orthoptera > Trigonidiidae > Laupala > Laupala kohalensis. The sequence goes on from NNCF01127389.1 coordinate 107,172, forward strand.
AGAATAGTATTCACAGTTAGTGTAATTCGTCTTTCTGTACACTTAGTGAATGATAATCTTTTCTATTTATCATTGTTCTAATGATATCTAAACATTCGAATCTCCTGAGATGCAAACAATTTTTTTCTTTCTACATACATAAGTTCTTTTCCTAATTATATTTTAATTAGTCTTATGTGCTTTTGAGTCGATAATTTTCAATTACGGTTATCAACTTGTAGATGTTTACAATATTTGGTGTCATTCCTTCATCTCGACATATATTCGCAAAAAAGTAAAAAAAATAAATTAATATATTATGTGCCCATATTAGTGCTGCTTTCCTTGATTTCACGCCGATTTTTCTTTATTCTGTTTTTCGTTTTAATATGTTGTTGAATTTCTCTTTTTCTCTCATATTTCTCTGACCATTCTCTATAACGTATCCTATATTTTATGATCGAATTTACGTCATCTTCTCGTTCCCATTTTACTTTCATTTGTTAAGCTTTAATTACGTTGCCGTAAACACTTTTAATTCTCCTTATATTCTCCCTTTTCTTCTCGCTCGCTCATGTTTACCCATCATCATTCTTGGGCTAACGTTCCGAGATAACGTTCTTATTCACTCATCTTCTTCACTTCTTGAGACCTATTTTTGAAACATTTCTCTCATTCCCCGTTAATCGTCTCCTGTGTCTCTCGCTCTCTCATCCATATCACTTCACTCGATCTGAATATTCGTGTGACGTCACATCACGACATGCGCCCGGTAATTGGGCGGCGTGTCGCGCGACCCGCGAGACCCTCGTTCGGTTCCCACTACAGCACCTGCGGACGGCGACGCACATAAATTCCCAAAGCGCGCGAACCACACACACACACTGTCCATCCTTCCCACCCTCCCCCCGCCTACCCCCCTCACCGCAATGCACAGCAATTCAGCCTCCCCCTTAACCCCCTCCCTCCAAATTACGCCGTCCCCGAGTGCATACTGACTGCTCCATGTTCTCCGACCATTTCGTGTCCAACTCCCTCCGCACTGCGCTGCCTCTCCCTCCTCTATTTCAAACGTCAACTCATCACTACACAGACGGCAATTTAATTTTTGTCCATATTTCAATGATTCTATCTCTAAATAAAATAGGTAAATAATTGTTGTTGATTCAATTAATATATTCATCATATATAAACATCTCTCTTTTTCCCTCGGGATACAATTTATCAACTATACAAAACTTTCTTTGTAACTTAACACTTTAAAATGGTGAAGTTCAGTTTGTTCCTTGTTAAATAAAACGAGTAACAGAGTGAGATAATATTTCAATCATTAACGTCCATGATGATTGATATATGAAAATCTTGTTCAAGTTTATTTGTGAAACAGTAAATAAATGATAAGGAAAATTAATGCAGGAAGCGCAAGTTTTATAGCCCAAGAGTCATAATAATAATATATTAACTTTTAGAATTATATCTACTATATTAACTAGTATTTAAATTATGTATAAAAAAGACTTATCTATATATCATGTTTTAGAGAAATATTTCATAATATTTAATATTATTTTGAAAAACATGAACTAATTACAAAATTAACAACGTTAAAATATACTAAGAAAATTAGTTAGAAAATTGCGTTGAAATGTATTACTGATTACTCAGACAAAATGTGTCCCATTATACTTTCGATCAAATTTTTCATAACGTGCTTTGTTATTCAAAATTCAAATTTAATTTCGCATTTAAATTTTCACCTTATATATGTTTCCTATGATAATATATAATGTACGTATTTTTTTAGTTATCATGTAATCCTTCTCTCTCTCCGAACCGAAAATACTCTCTCCTCCCTCGAAGCTGCAGTACTCTTGAGTTCCCGGTATAACAAGAACCTGATCTGTTTTTTTAACAAGAACTTGCTCTGTTTGACCTAATAATGCTAAACGAATTTTGCTGATGGTTTTACTTGAGATCACTCAATTCATCGTTTATTTTTATTTACTATCTTAACTTCCACGTCATTCCAGGATGCTCGCTAGTCCAGTTATTACGTTAAAGAAACTTAAATAGAATTAAAGTGAAACAAGATATATTAATTTATTGTAGATATTACTGAATTTTTCATCGGTCTCGTTCGTCAACCAGTGCTATTTATTTTTATTTATTTTTAGAATTATGGATTGTGAACAAACTTCTCTTTTGAAGTTACTTTACTTTATTTTTGTTTCATTTCTTTGCTCGTTATTTATAAGGATATAATATCTTGTCTCCCGAACTGATATTTGACATAAATGTGAAACAGAAATATAAGCGTAACGTTTAAATCTGAGCACCTGCGACACTACAACGACAGAATTTTCGAGAAAACTGATGTGACTAAGAAGTACGAGGCTCTGTGTAAACACAAGGACAACCCCCATAATGCGTAAAGAATCGGTTAGTCACATCCATAGCTAGGAAGAAAAGTGTTAGTCCGTTAATCGGTAATTAATGAAGTTAATATTTTTTTATCTTTGAAGCTAAATTCTGAAACCTTTAACGGTTTTATTATCTTCCGTTACATTTATCTTCCGGTCAATGGCGTTCATTAATTATTTGTAGAGTATTGTTTCTACGATGGGTGGCGCGGTGCATCTGGTCAGAAATTCGTCTTATCACGCATCGTCAGAACGAACGATCTTTTATTGCTCAAGGTCAACAGGCGTGCCAGTCCTTTGCCTTGAAATTTCGGTAAATTCTCGTACATTATATGATGTTGTTTCGATTAATGTCTCACGCCTCAATACGTCAGTACGGTCTGAAATTCCCACGCTATGCTGCGTCGGAAGGGTGTAAAATTGGAAATCAACAGTCATCAAGAATAACATTGATGGAATAACATTGGATGATACAACGTCATGGAAACATGGCTTATTCTAATAAGGTATAGTACTGTTTGACGGCTTCTACAGAAAAATATGTTTTGCGGAGTATTTTCAATCAAAAATTTCGAATAAAGAATTTCTTCGGCACTTAATGTGTGAAATCGTTCTGTCATCGGTTTCAACTTAGAAGAATTTCTGAGGTCGGAGAATATTTCAGTCACAGGTTTCGAAGATAGAAATTATTTCTGATGGGCTGAGCTGCTTCTTGTGAGAGCTTATCGGATAGCGATGTGAACACCTCGAGATTTCTCAGCAGAGTGATTTCTTCGTTGCTTTTAGCTATAAGCTAAACAAAGACAAGCGANGTTAGGATTCTTTGGCGTCATATGCTGGTGCTGTCTTGAATGTTTGACGATCGTCATAGAGACCAGTATAAACAACATGGCGCATCGTCGTAGTTTTCGGCTTCATGTAATGTGTTACATGGGGGAGATTCATCAATATGTATTAGGTATGTATAATGTATATGTGTAGGAATGTGTTCCTGCATATAGAATCCTTGATTATTTGACTGACTTAACATTTCAGATATTCAATTATCTTTTAACGGATAACTTTAACTTCCGTTAAATTTTCTACAAGGAAGTAACACTTTAACGATTACTGAAGTTAGCGATTAACGCGATAGCATAAGTCTTCATCTTTCCTGTTTTTACGTAAAATTGTATGGAATAAAGTTTTAAGAGCTTCTTTCGAAGGAGTTTGAATCCAATTAATGGTAGAAAAGAGTTTGTCCATATTTAAGATAGAAAAATGTATGACATGTGAACGAACTTTAATTCAAATTTGTATTAAAAGAATTTATTTTTGATTGAAAGTTGCAGGGATTTCTTGTCACACAAGGAGAGGACTAATTATTGTCATTTTAACTAATGATATTTTAAAAATTAGTTGTATAATAGGTTTATATTTCTCTTTCCAATTCATATTGATGTTAAAGGGAAAACATATTTGTGTTTCAGAATGAGTTACAATGTTAGTTGTAGATGCTAATTAACTCTCCGATTAAAGAGTGCGATTAAAATTTGTAAGATAGTCTGTACAATTAAAATTTGTAAATAAATCCACTAGGGAGTCATTCTTGTCCAGCTGAAACATAAAAACCATCGACCAACCTAAGACGGGACATATATTTAAACAGTACATCACGGATATAGTTATATTTAAATTAGTGTGTATTTAAATTGTCATATATTTAAAGTGAGTGGATACAATATAGTCATCATTTTTGTATCAAATATCCATTACTCTGAGCAAAACTCTATTCTACGTTCCTAAGAATACCAGGCTCAGTGCTTTAACCAACTAAACTTTCGACCTTGCAAAATTCCCTGTTCTGTGGCGTATTCATGGCGCCAATAAGCAAGCAACAGTTGGCTGCCAATGAATGGAAGAAAATGGTTGGCTTCCCCAATTGACCTGTGTCTGTTCACACGGTGCTGTGCACTGACGCAGCCAGAACAACCGTTGTAGCTGACGTAGTAGCTGACATGACGCCAGTTCTCAAGTGACGACGGCAGGCAGTGGCAGGTGGGGGAGGTAGGGTACGTTATAGGACGCTAATAGTTGGCTTCAGCCTACTCCGCAGGACATCTCATTGGCATGCCAATCGTTGTCCAGTGGTGTCCTCACGAAGCCAACTATTATCTTCCAGACATGGGAGGTCAACAATTGGCTGGCTCATTTGCATCGTAACAACATGTCATTCAAGATATTCATTCATATAATTCCTATTTCAAATAAAACACCAAATACAATTGTCTCTGCTCAGATTTTACGCTGAGGAATGAAGCGTTGTAGTGTAAATTGAATTATAATTAGTTTTATTCATCACTTAAATATCTTATACAATTACATTATTCATCTCATCAAGTAATTTCTCATGACTTGATAATGGATTCCGTCTTGTTTTTTCACGTTATCATTCCAGGGCATGTTTCTTGTTCCCTTCCGAAAATGTTCGCGAAGTGAAAGTATGCTTAGCGTATAAATCCAGTGATGTTTGGGCCTGCGTTAGTTTGACGTGGAATAACCCAGTTGTGTTATTAACATTCAGGAACCACTTTCAGGACTCAAATACCAGAATGTATGCCTTCCTGTGAATCATCACATAAAAGCCGCGGCAGTGATGAGGCAAGGGGAGGACTGGGGGCAATTTGGCGGAAAGTAAAATATTTTCTATGTACAGTTTATACAAAATCTGTCTTGTCACAACAACCATTTTTTAAACGTTATATTTTTTTTAATAAAATGAAATAATTCGCGACTGAGAGTTCCTCAAGTTAACATCAGCAACAAAAGTCCGAGCTCCATCGTATAGTATAGGAAAAGGATGAAAAATAAGAGGCAGAAAATGTGAAAATGTTGTCTATCTTTACTCCGGTTCTATAGGTCGTAAATGCAAATTTTTGTTTCCCCAACTACTTCTAATTCTTAATCGCCAACACTGGTCACTAGTATTGTGCACCTACATTAATATTAAGGTTATTAGATACTGAGTCATGAAGATTGTATCAAACATTGGCAGAAAACATATCAAAGCAGTTGTCAGTGTTATCACCGAAATAGTCCCAAGAATGCTCACCCTATAGTAAGGGTAGATCCCCAATTGAACCAACTGATGTGTGGAAAAAACCACGAAATTTCTGAAGAGGCTATAGCAGACTATGCAGGGGTCGAAAAAAGATTAATCGCTACTTTTATGTCCCACCCGCGCGAGGAATTCGAATACAAAAGTCCTTCCCCATGAAATTATCTGCGGAGGAGATCGGCGCGCACTAAATGTGTCAGCTGGGCGGAGAGCAGAAAAGGAAAATTGTTGAAATACGATTGGCTGCTTGCGAGCGAGGCGCGCATTCCGCCGGGGATTTACGGGCGAAGGACTCCTTCCGGCTCCGGTTGCGCCTCCTTCTTACAGCGGGAATTCCCCGTGAACGATGGCGCCACACTGGGGCAGCTATTCGAACTAGGTGAATGCGCGGCATTCAATGCTCATTGTCATGTGATTCTGGTTGTTATCTTGAGTCTGAATTCTATATTAGGTATTCCTCTCAATATGTTACGTTTCCCATCTTAATAATGGTCACAACGACGATTTTAACTATTTAGTGTATTATATCCGTCAGAGCGACCAGGTTTAAGCAACTCCTAAATAAGTTTCAAATGATAGTTTGAATCATTCTCTGTTAAGTGGTGATGAATTTTCGTATCCTTAAGAGCAAAAACTGGAATTCTTTGACTTTAAATTACTATAGGTTTATATGGTGAAAGTCTCGAGATTTTTTTATATCCTGGCAAAAGTACCGGTTTAACATAGCGAGAAAACATAGCAAATGGAAATAGGAACGCAATCACGTTAAGATTATCATACTTAACGAGAAATTTACGAGCTTTCACCAAAATCGGTAGAAAATCTGTTCCAACGGATAAGGTAGCTGCATCACGTGACTAAAGACAATGGGACCTTGATAAAAAAAAGAGAGTCAATTGACAATCTAAATTTATTGTCAAGTTTTACATTTCCAAAACAATTGTGGTCATCCAGAAGAAAAAATCAGTAGAATTAATAATTAATTAGCAAAAACTATTTTCGTGAATATTTCCGAGTTTTGTGAATAGTTGGCAACTTGACTGCAGTCATTGCCTTAATGTTTTAAATCCTGATGGAAGACATACGATGAACTCTATTCATAAGAAAGATACAAAACGTTATTTCTACGACAACCACGATTATGACTTATTCACTCGAAAATGATGCGATTCAACTACCTTTATTTGCTTTATTTTGCTTTAGAGAAAAATTTATTCTGTTAATGCTTTTACAAAATTCATTTCATTACTATAAGTATACATAATATTCTGTGTCAATATTCAATATACATACATCGAGTTATTATAGAACATCATATTTATTCATATAAAAGGAATAGCTACTCAGGAAATTCTGTTTTATGTTTATATATTTTCAAAATAATTTTTATATCTTTGTCCATATTTGTTATAAAAACACTAGTAACGTTATCTTTCTTTGGATCTGTCCAGATAGCAATAATGATGTATGCCAAAGGACTTAAATATGAACTTAATTCAATCTATATGCTTAAGTAGTGTAAAGTTGTATATACAACGCTTGTATATATGAGTGAATGTAGAGTGTAAATGTATGTATGTATATCGTTCCGACTTGCTAATGACCACGAATGACGAGTACCAGTAAGGCTCAGTTTTTGTGAGAGTTTACTCACTAGACACATCGTGAATTTTTCCAGACTGCTGTATCCGATCATTACAACTGCGGCTGTTAGTCGCAGAGGGCGGACTTTTCATACATCCCAGCTATTTAAACTGAGACATGGAAATGAAAAGCTACAAATATTATTTCGCCCCGCCCGGGGATCGAACCTCGATGACTTGATGACGAGCATTCACGCTGACATCGTGGCCACGACGGGGACTTGTAGGGTGCAAATATATATGTATGGATTTATTTAATTATCATTGTAAAATTATATATGTATGGATTTAGTTTAATTATCGCAGGAACTGTGGGTTGTGCTTCTAATGCTCAAAGATAAACATGTACTGAGCATGTAAGCTTGTACAAAATAATTTAATCAACTGGAATTTGTACTGGACAAGCTGTGAGGTATTTTTATTTAAAAATAAATATTTCTTGCTCAGCGAATCCATGACAGTTTGCTCAGCGAGTCTATACCGGCTTGCTGAGAAATATAAACAGATGTCGGCGGTCGGCAGTGAAGAGAGTATCAGTGAGATAATGGCTGTGACGATCAGACCGTAAGTTGAGTGACAGTTAAATATTGGAGATAATTTGGTTCGTGCAGTTTTCAGTGATTTTGGAGCGCCTGGTTGTTATCGTGACGTCCTTTATGTAGAGGCCATGGTTTGCACTGTTCGACGAACCTTACCATGTTTTCCTGGTGCTAGTTCAGTTACGCATAGCCCATCGTCGCTGCACATTACCGACTACTGAGGTCACGCCAAATCTCTCAGCGCCTCCAACCAGAAAGCCTTGCCCAACCAATGTGCAAGCTGAGTATGAAGTATTATTCCGAGGTTTCACTAGAACTCGTAAGTTGTTTCCAATTCACCTGACGCCACCGATTTTGGCGTACGTAATTTGAGAACTATATTTGACTTTTTGTGTCATCAAGGAGGTCAAGCCTTCGTTATTGTATGTTATCAAGAATTAATTTTCTCATTAAACATAATAATGTATGTTTATTGAGAAGTATTACCAAAATTGTTAATTATTCTGTAAGCATTTATCTGTCTTTCGCTTGATTAGTAAACGTGAATGTGTTTGATTTGACTGAAGAACTAAGTAGTAATATTATAAGAAAGACAATTATTATACTTTGAACTATTAAACGATATTCCAAAAGGTTATTTATAATTTTTTAATTTTTTTTTATTATTGAATGCAAATGTGGTTGATTTGACTAAGTAAATTCAAGTAGAATAATTTCAGTGTGTATCTTCTTTTGTTTAGATTTTCCTCACTACAAAGCCTCAATTCATTCTGACCTATTAGTGTAAATTACTGTTTAATAAAATGTTATTGTTCCAATATCGTCTATCATACCTTAGACCTTTATATTACTTCTAATTTAGTTACAATTGGCTCCAACGAATGGTAAATTGAGTTTTCACATTTATTATCACAAAAAATGAAATAAAATTTGTTATAATTCATTAAAAAACACTACACTATTTTGATAAAAAAATTATTCCTAAAGTCGGTGTTCATGAAATCGTTACCACTACAATCGGTATTATATCAGAAATTTTTTCACAAAACAAGTCAATTTCAGAAAAAGCAAACAAAGTCAGCACATTTTAAAATAAAAGTACACAAATGTAGAACGGAACTACAGCGTAATAACATTGTTCTACGCTAACCTTCAAACAACATTTTCTAAAACAATTCGTTTCTACCAACCTTGTGACAAATAAGAGCAGTAATGTTGCTGGTATCTCGCTTATTGAAGGCAAAAAACAAAAACAAAACAAAAAAACAAATGAACTATAAAAAAATATGTTTTACTTCTTAAAATTATGCTTCGAAAATTTAGATATTTGTAGTCACATAACTGTCATGATTCAAGTTAAGGTAGCAATCTTACTTCTAAATTTCCATTGTATTTTTAACGCTTTGTTGTTGCCTTAATTGTATATATCATATACATTTTAATAAAAAATTATAAATTTCGTGCATGAAAGGTCGTAATAGACGAAACAGAAAATTGATAAAAATGTAATTTGTTTTAATCAAATTACCAGTCAGATGTGTTTATTTCATAAACGTTTCGCTTCTCACCAATGAGTACCCTTATCAAGATTTGCTCTAGATAACACAAATATATGTACCAGTAGTTATAAATTACATTATTATCTACCCCAGTGTATAATTCATATTACAAGTGATCAAAAGTACGCATTTACCTTAGATATTATTAATTTTGTAGAAAATAACACTAAATGAAATTAATGTTATCAAAACAATCTTACCAGAATGACAAATGAATTGTTGCAGATAGAGCGTGATGTAGATGTTGCATGAAAGTAAGTATAAGATTGTCAGATTGACAACACGAATTATCCATGATCGTTCATTATTGGTAGATTAATAGCTATAGCCTTAAAATTTGATGGAATTTTTATAATATGGATATCTGGATATATTCATTGATCAAATACTACTGGTAGTGAGATTCTACATTAAAATACAGCGTTTCTTATGACATAGTTCTTTGTTTACTTGCTTTCGCTAACTCCGCTGTCGTAGTCAATTTTTATAAAATACTTTTTGCCGAATTTTATGTTGAGTGTCAAAAATTGATGACACCAGAAGTTTCAGCTAGAATTATGTAAACGTGGACTTCTGCGGTTCGAGTCAATGTATGCTTAGGTTTTCGAAAAAAATAGGACACGGTATCAGCCCCAAAAGGGAATTATGGATATCTTGACAAGACATGGGAACTTTGGAACAACGTTCTTGACAAGGAAAGGGATAACGAAGAATAAGACTAATCCCCATCCTGGCCCGGGTTTTTCTCCGGTTTTCCTTCGGGTAGAGGCGGATTTATCATACAGGTTCTCTAGGCTTTGTCTAGGGGCGGGTCTATTGTAACAATAAATCGTGAATTTAGTGTTATTTCAATTTTTAAGCACTATACTCAGAATAATCTATAGTTCGATAATAACTTACATGTAATTTTTTGCTTAAAATTACAAACATATTGACATTCTATTAGTATTATAACTCGCAGCTAACTTTTTATCTTATCTAGGAATTTTTGCTGAATTTTTTGAATCCGCCTCTGCCTTAGGGCCCTTGATCGGAATTGATGGGATGGTCCCTTGCTTGCTTCCGGAGAGTAAATTAGTTTTTTTTCCTCCACGTGGTCATACGCAGTTTGTACTGTTTTTTGACAATAAATTTATTTATTTATTTATTATTAATACCGGAATACTACGCCTATTTTAATAGACTCAGGTTGTTGGCTTACCCTAGAGTAGCTACTCATTTTTTACGAGTTAATTGCAATTAATTTGCCTAAATTATATTCTCTACAACATTGTGTTACATGTAATAATGAAGAAAAAGTTCGGAGAAATACTCTCCTGTTGTTATTTTTCTTATCCTGTATTAAAACTCTTTAACTCAACAACTCGATAGTATTATTTATTACACTACAGTATATGTACATTTATAATAATATGTCATAATTTCTTTTCTTTACTTGAGGTTATCCGTATTTTTAACGATATCGTTATACGGATAAACGACTTTCTCTTCATGTTGCCGTCTGATAACACCTCTTTGCCCCGCACTTGCTATCACGTGACCGTTCCCACCACGGAGACGTGGGTGAAATCTACTATGTCTTTTCTATTCTTTTTTCCCTTCCTTTTTTATTACATCCCTTTATAAACATATCTGACCAATGTATTTGAATTATTTTGGCGTGGATATGTTCGGAACTGTATATTCAGGACTCCTTCTTTCTTAAGCCTCACAATCATTTCTCCTTTCCGTGTCATAGTATACTAAAGCACATAGTCTCGGTCTTCTATGCCTTGCCCGCACATACATTCATCGTCACTTGTCTTTCATTTTTTATTTTTTATTTATTTATTAACCAGGGTCAGAAGTGGTCTGCTTTACAAGGTTTATTTTTCGAAATACATAATGTATACGTTTACACAACAAAAATACATTAAAAATACATTTAAACTAAAATTTAAAATTACAATTTACAAGTATACAGTAAGAACATTTGTGTGAGGAAATCTAATGAGGAACCTCCAGTTAATATTAATAATTAATTTAAACTATAATCTTAATTTTGCATAGGTTTAACAATTGAGTGTAATGTAATTTTTATAAGTTAGGACGGTTTGAAAGTGACTTCTGGGTTTCGGGATTTGATCCTACTACTTATTTTTAAGGACTGTCCTAAATTAAATGTATGGGACGGAGGAGAGCTTGGAAGACTGGAGTAGAATGTTAATGCCAAATTACCAATATGTTCTCTCAACGGTTTAATGTTTAGTTCTCTATGGATTTGCTCGTTGGATACAAACCAAAGGACCTTCAGTGCACATCTTAAGGTTTTGTTTTGGATGACTTGTAGTTTCGTTGCTGCCCCTCCCCATATTGGACAGGCATAAGTCATGGAAGGTCGTATGATGGCTTTGAATATGGATAACTCCGTGTCTGTTCTCAGAGATGAGTTTCGATTTAATAATGGGTATAAGTTAGATAGTTTTTTCTTAACCGTTAACGCAATAGCATTTATATGTGCCTTCCAGGTTAATTTTGTGTCTAAATGTATACCTAAGTATTTTATGTGAGTGTTTGAATCGACCCAGGCTGTTTCCTCGTTATTAATTTTTAAGGGCATTAACGTAGGAATTTTTCGCTTGCGAATTCGTGTAGTTTAGAGCTAATCTCAATTTATCTGTCCATTCTACGAAGGTAAGTAGGTCATCCTCGAGACTGGTCTTACCAGTTAATGTATTGTTAGGTGATAAAAATAATGCTGTATCATCGGTAAAAAGGGCTATTTCCGAGTTTACTTATTTGTGAAAATAAGACGTATAAATGGAAAAAAGGAGAGGGGAGAGAGCGGAACCTTGAGGTACTCCGGCAAAATTTTTTTGTGGCTTAGAATGAGAGCTGTTTACCCATACTGCAAAAGTTCTATTTGTTAAAAAACTTTTAACTATATCCTGTATGTACATGGGTACTCATGTTATAGAGTAAGCCCTCATGCCAGATCCTGTCGAAGGCTTGTGATATGTCTAAGAAAACAGTTAGGGTGTTGTGCAGACAATTTACTGACTGTACCTGCACATTGGTGATTAGGTTCGAAGGACCAAATGTTTGTAAAAGTAAAGAATGAGGAAAGGATAATGTGTACATTTGTACTGATTGCCAACAAAAACAGTTTAATATGACATGCAATATGAAGGTAATTGAGAAGAATAATGAAATACGAAACTGCTTGATACTGATGAGCTAAGCTGAGCTGTTCCGTGAAATTCCACTGGGATGACGTGAAGTTAGAGTCGAATTGAATAGTTCTGTGTTGATGTTCAGTGGAGTTGAGTTGAAGACCAATGAATTGGTGAACGATCTTCAAGTAGACAAAAATGCCTTCAGCTGCGTCCTGATGCAGGGTTGAAGCAGAAAAATGTCAGCTAGCATTCCGACTAACGAGAATAGTAGTGCGAAAAAAAATCAATAACTGAGGGGTGGTTGCCCACAGAAGTTTAGCAATTGAGATATGTCACTCATTACACAAAGAGTTTATGGTTGATAGATGCTTCACTTGTCCAATCACATAACATCACAAAAAATGTCTGCATATGTATATTGCTTAGACTCGAAAGATTTGGCAATGAATCCAGTTAGTCTGAGAACTTGGTGAGTAGTCGAATGCCTTTCTCGGAATTCAAATAGTTCGGACGGGATAGCATGCGTATCGGTTTAGAATTTGTTGAGTCTTTTCTTTTGAAGTTTTTGAAATATTTTTTGATCGAGGGAAGAAGTGATATTGGTCAGTAACTTTTCGGAGAACTTAAATCTTTTCCTGGTTTGTGGATTGGTATTATCTCTGCATGTTTCCAGGTTGTGGGAAAGTAATCTATTCTAAGTGCTGCATTGAATACTGCGCAAATATATGTGCTTGGTTTCTTTGGCATTTCTTTTAAGATTTTGTTTGTAATTTGATCATGGCCAGCAAATTTGTTCGGACCGATGGCTTTTATTTGTTGCACTATTTCTTTGGGAGAAATAAATTTTATTCGAAGATTAGCTGTGAATTCTGTTTTTCGCATTTCTTCAATGATGTTGTCGTTAAATTTTGTGAATTTAATGTTATTATTAACAAAAGAAGATGCAAAGTGAGATGATAAAAATTCTGCTTTATTAATATCAGACTCTGTCATACTTATTTGATCCGGTAATGGCGGTATGTTTTGTTTTTTACGAGATAAGCGTTTGACTGCTATCCATTGCGCTCGAGAGGCAGGTTGCATTTGGACCAGAGAGGATTGAAAATTTTTAAACCGAAATGTTTCTAGATGTTCGTGAATTAGTCTCCCTAGTCGGTTGATATTTCTTTTAGTTTCTTCTGAGCGGTATTTTTGCCATGACCGTCTGAGGAGCCTTTTCCTTTTTATTACGTTTTGTATAAAACCTGGTATTTGTTTATTTTTCATTGTAAAGTCGCGATTTGTTGTTAAGATCGAGTTACTTACAGAATCTTCTTATTGACACGTCAATTTTTTCACTAGAATCTAGATAGGTGGGTATGTTCAATTTGTTTGTTATAAGTGTACGGAATTTTACCCAATTTACTGTTTCCTTAATCATTTGAGACCTACTTGGCTTGGGTAGAATATTAGCGTTAAATGTGATTACAACTGGCGTATGATCAGAATTTAACTCTAGTAGGGTGTGTTGAAATAGTTGTTGAAATAATTAAAGTTTTTTGAAAGCACTAAGACCAATAATCAGTATTGACGTCCTTGTTATAAGTAAAATGAGTTGGTGAGTTTGGAGAATGAATTAAGATATTACGTGATGTTGTTAGTACTTTCAGTTTTTTGCCTGCTCTATTGGTTGATTTACACCCCCAGCTGGTGTGTTTTGCATTGAGGTCTCCACATACTAGCACAGGGTTTTGCCCTGATAGATGCGGTAGTATATTATTTTCGTTAAATTGTTTGCTAAGGGGTCTGTAAATACATTTAATAGCTTTATTTGGTGTATTTTCCGAGATTTACAGTTATTCCTATAGCTTCAACTTGAGTATTTGAAAACTATTGAATTTGATAATGTTGTAGTAAAGAGCGAATTATAATAGCTACACCCCCAGAAGGTTTAGTGCTTGGTCTTTTTCGATAAATATTATAGCCTGCTATTTTGAACTTGTTCGAGGTATTTTGGTGTGTTTCTGACACACACGCTATATCAATGTTATAATATTTTATGAAGTGTGTGAATTCTTCCTGTCTTATTAGACCATTTGCATTCAATTTTATTAAAATTAATTTTTTTTTATTTGAAGACATTTCCTGCTATTAGGGGTAGGATTGCTTGAATAGTGGATTGTATTATTGTTTGGATCTGAGGCATAATTGCTTTTATGACTGCTGTAATAATTTCTCTAACTAAATCTTTCTTGTTTAGTGACATTGCACTTGAGTAATTTGACGTTTTGCCTAGACTAGCTACCTGACCATACGAGGTATCACTGCGTTGAGATGGCCTCGCTTGACGGTGGTCTGGTAGTGGAGGGAATTTGATTGTGAAGTTGGGAGGTTTTGATCTAATGGGGTAAGGGTTTGGTGTAATTAAAGAGGAAGGAATTCCGTTTAGTCTTAAAGATGGACATTTCTTAAAATTTGCAGAGTGCATTCCTCGGCAATTTACACATCTTGGAGGTGTATCACTAGATTTGGACCATTTTGAGAAATGGTGATATTCTAAACACTTAACACATATGGGCACACTATTACAATTGTTGTGGGAGTGACCAGAACGCTGGCAGTTTTTACATTGAATGGGATTTTCAGGTTTATTCGGGTGTTCCACTTTTACCACAGCGTAAAACAGTTTTTCAAGTTTGAATAACTCTGTGATGTCTGCATTATTTTCAACCTGTATAGCACATAATGTAATAGGAAGCTTATTTTTATAAAGTCTAGAAGTTTTAATTACAGGGTAATTTAAGGATTTTAGTTCTGACGTAACCTTGTCTTCCTCGTAGTCTGTTGAGATACCCCTTATTATAACTTCTCTATTTTTTGTGTTGGGTCTTTAAAGGAATGGAACTCTACTTGTTCTTTCCTATAAACAATTATAACTTTTTTGAAATCTTCAATATTTGACGGTCTGATTTTAACTGATATATGAAATAATTTGGCATCAAAAGTCTTATGAGTGATCTCTTTTACATCATTTATCAGTAGTTTATAGTTTTTAACATTATGAATAAAAAGTGGGGGAATAACTGTTTGTTTCACTTGCTTTTCCTGCACTTTATTTGACACAGAATTTAACAATGTGTATTTATTAGAGGTAGGAGTGTTTGCATCAACGATTTCCTCCATATTTGAATGATTACTAAGTAAATGTTTTGCACAATCTATATTTTGACGTTTACTCTGGTTATTTGTTAAGTCTTCGTAATTTTGTCTTCGTCTCTTTTTGACCGAACTCAACCAGCTGGCGCGCCATACCTGTTAAAAGTTTGTGGTTGCGATAAGGTTTCTTCTGCGTTGTCTCCTTGGTTGCACAAGACTTCCATGGCCTTGCGTAATACTTCGCCTGCTTTACACTGATCTGGGATTTGGGTCGAATTTGCATGTTGAAGATGATTATCCTCTCCTATACGACTACTATCACTCCGAATCATGGAGGCTACCACTGCCTCCCCCGATACGGGGCAGCTGTCTGTTTCACACCAGCTGTCACTAGCAATTGATATTCAATACTTCGATTTCCGCACTATTGAATTAAAAGGAAAAACACTTTAGGATTTTTCTAATAAATTCTCTCACTGTCGAACACTTAATAACTGTATATCACAAGATGATTAAAGGACTTGACCACTCATATAAAGCGTAGCAAGTTTTACGACTTCACAGGACAGAGGAAAACGGAGTTATCGCTTCCGCTGCTCCGAAGGAACTGACTTGTCTTTCCTATTTGTTCCAAATAGCTTTTCAACTCTACATGAAATCGAAATATATCTCTATGTGGGTTTCACCTACATTTGATGATTGAAGAGTCTCGCACAGAACCGCAGCCTGTAACACGGCCAATATAAATTACTCTGCGAAGAAATAATCAGCTACCAAACAGATCACGCCACGAAGCACAAATGCGCTGGTTTAATTCGTTAAATTACTCATTTGCAGAGTTTCCACGTTATAATTAAGCATGAAATGAGAAAATTACCTCAATTCCATCACACGGAATTCAGTAAATCGTCTAATAATACGAACTGTTCCCATTTGTTTTCCCTATTTTTGACGACCGCCGACGAAACAAAGAACGAAAAGGTGTAAAATACATAGAGAGAATAATTTTTAAATTACGTCATGGTCTTGGTGGGGAGAGGGGGTGTTGGCGAAACGTTACAGGTCGTAGTGAGGGAATCCGGAGGTACATTAGAAAGCGTGACGTTACATTTGGTATAACATAAATGTTGAACATTGTCTCAACTATGGTAAATTTTCCTACAATGAAAACGAAAATCTTATGATCCTTTACACACCATTTTCTCCGTGGACACCTTCGACCGTTATAATCCTGTTAAGGAACGTGAATAAAAATAATTTTATATTTTCCTTTAATTACTGTTTTACGTGTTATGATGATAGAGGGGGGATAATTACTGTTTATGATGGGAGGTGGCAGGTTTTGTGACGTCATGTTAAAGAGGGGCTTGGTATAACGTATGTGTAT
>NNCF01127389.1:124453-199514 GCA_002313205.1 Laupala kohalensis
TCCTCCCGTCATAAACAGTTGAAAAGATTAAGTTCCCAGTTTCTCTGATAGAGAGCGCTACTTGTGCGTCAATTAATCAACATGCTCTGACTGCTGACAGCTGAGCGCGTGACATCAGCTGGGGAACTGAAGGAACTGAGAGCGGGAGAAAAAGTGAAATAAGAATTGTATCTTTATAATTTTTTTTTTTTGTAATTTTTCCATGCTGAAACAACGAATAACTATTTCATTATTGAATAGCGTGAATCTTATTTATCAATTCATTGCATTAGTTATCTAACCAATAAAAAGTCATCTTGCCAATGAAATGATTTTTTATAACATCCAATAATTTGTGTATCCTCAACAATAAGCTGTATTTTGTATTTGATTCTTCTTTAATCTTACTGGTTAATTGTCACCTGAATGTGGTTGGCTGTGGACGCAAGGCGTGTGTTGGTGTTTTATGTTTGTATACATTTTATATCCCTTGATCTTGTCATTTAGCAATCATGACTTCCAGAAAGAGACAAAAGAAGCCGAGTTGAACACGAGGGTGCCAACATTTCAAAAGGACATTCCCCCGCAGCTGCTGTGAAGAGTTCATTAGAGCGTAGCGAATGACAGTCGATGGCTTCTCTTTCTTCTCTTGTGACGACCGCGATGTCTGAGGATTGAGGCAAGCGAATGAGCACAGGAGGGAAGTCACGGCGAGTAGGAGGATGCAGAAGATTCGATTGGAGAAACGCATCACTTGCGAGTGCTTAAAAGTGGCTGCAGAAGCATCTAAGAGGCAGAAATCAATGACGGTTGTGACAAGAGCGGGTGGGTGGGTGTGGAGGTGGACGTGACAGCCGAGGCGATCGCAGCGTTAGCTCTGACGGTGTCGGCGATCGGAAGTAGAGTTTTGTGGTGCTCTGAGGGAGACAAGCATAACTGATTAAAGCCGTTTCCAATTAAGCAGTGCGCGCTCATAGCGATGCGTTCGCTTGTTGGATGGGAGGTGAAGTGGGAAACGGGGGGGGAGAAGGAGGAATGAGATTGGTTGAAAAAAATGAGCGAGGACTTGCGTATTTTTATTGCGTGCAGTGTGACGCGACGCAAGGAACAGTCTACCAAGCAACATGCAAAGGTTTGTGATTGGAACATAAATAACATTGGGAGTAATTACTATCTTTATTACTTTTTCCCACATGTATATTAGGGTCGGCTTCCGCCTGAAGGATAAATTTCTGCGCAGCAAAGTTAAAATCCCAAAATTATTTTCATATATCACACACTACGAGTATCTGAGATGGAACCGAATAATGAGCTTTTTATTCAATCAGATTTGATATATAAAGGAATATAATGTCTATGTCCACCGCGTGCCATAAAGATAGGTAAGTCAAGCGCTTCAAAATTTTTCACACATGTTGTAAAGGAAGGGTTCGAGATGACCACCCAGCGATTTTGTCGAAATTTGATTTAGATTGTTTAAAAATAATTTTCTTGTTAGAAACAGTCGCAAACAGCACAAACCCAAACCAAAAGCTAAGATATTCGAATTTCCACATCCACATTCTCCTAGATCAGCCCAAGTGTAATATTACGCATATTTGTTTTCAAAATTCGATTTAGATGTATTTTAATTGTACGTTTAATATTAGGAATTTTTGACATCACGCAGAAACTTATTGATCCAGAGCTTCGAAATTTAGCACTCGTGTTTCTAGAGTGTTCTAGAGGGAAATCCTGAAAATTAAATTGTGCTACTGCCAACTAGAATATAAATTATTTTAAAGATAATAAAAAAACAACATAAAGTTCACCTAAAAGATAGAATGAATTTGTTTCGGTTATAAAAAACTGTTTTTAGTGACTCTCTACAATACAAAATCACATTCCACCGTATTGCAAGTTATGCATATATTTCTTCCGGGTACCATACACGTGGAGAAGATATGTGACAACTTCNTATGCATATATTTCTTCCGGGTACCATACACGTGGAGAAGATATGTGACAACTTCCGGTCAGGTGAAAATGACGACGAGCCGGGAATCGAACCCGGGACCCCTTCTTTGATCGCAGGGTTGCTAACCACTACACCACCCGTTCGCTTTCCACAACTGTACACTATTTCCACCCAGACCTAAACTGGACCGCAACCGGAAGCCGAACGGGTGGTGTAGTGGTTAGCAACCCTGCGATCAAAGAAGGTGTCCCGGGTTCGATTCCCGGCTCGTCGTCATGTTCACCTGACCGGAAGTTGTCAAATTGCATGTTTCTATATTCTGTTTTCTTCTCTGCGTTGATTCTGAAGAAGAGCGTGTAATGCTTTGTTAGGCTATATAGTATCAACTTCTGGTTTCCGATGCTTGAATACTTAATAATTCGTTATATTTCGTTTATTTATCTTTTACTTCAACTGACGGATGAAAATCTTATTTAAAACAATGCACGTAAAACATGCGGTCTGGGTACTACATTATGCGATGAGATGGTTGGTTATTCTTCCCGTAATTTATTCGATTACTCTTTAAGTAAGACGAAAGAAAAAAAAAGGGATTTTCTATTTAGAAATAAGATGATAACATGAGGTAGTGTATTTTAATTATGAGGTTATACTATGATATGAAAATTGAACAAAACATTCTTCCGATGCAACCCTTATAAAATTTCTTCAACACTGTGAAATTATAGAATTTTTTAATAATGCTATTAAATCACAAGTGGATTGGAATTACAACTTTTGTCCTCTCGCGGTTGGATTTTCTAGGGACTCGCTCAGGAGCTGACAATGTCAGGGGTTAAGCCAATAACTGCTGTAGGTCGAGCTGCCCATCTGTGAGAACGGACGTCAATGTGTAACAATTCCGGTCTCCTGACCACTTCCGTAACGCGTTTCACCCTGAATCTCCCCTAATGCGGAGGCGGGAGGTGACCATGGAAATGATCACCTTAGAGTATGTCTCGAATGATGAATAACATTTTTAATAGAATACCAATAAATATTGCAAAGTTTTCTCCAAAAAAATATAACCTATTTGTAATGTTTTGGCTCAGACGAATGGCACTACAAGAATGAATAGATAATCGTCGATAAATAATTGTTAAAAAATTATTGTTGATACTTGTTAAATTATAGCAATAGGAGAATGTTAAGATTTGTTGGCGTGTTTCATAAAACGTACTGGCGTTTTAAAAAAAAACATTCTCATGTTCTTATACTAACTTAATGTCTGCTTGTAAGTATGATAGACTAGTTAAATGTGGACTTGTGTATATCTATCTATTTTCTACATAAATAAAAATTAAATGCTGTTCGTTGGTAAGTGCATCACTTGAGAACGGCTGGACCGATTTGGCTATTTTCCAAAAAAAATGTTTATAATAGTCAGAATAAGGTTTTTAGGGAAAGAAAAATTGGTAAAGTTGCCTGGAAAATTGGAAAATTCGTGGAAAATTGAAGGTGCTTTTTTCTATGGAATTTTTGTGTGAACTCAAGACCATAACTCACGATTCGAACGATGGATGTGCGTAATTATTTTTTTGATTCGTTTGTTATGGTACAGGAAAAGTTTTCAGAACAAAATCGGAATAATCACCAAAGAATGTCGGAAAAATCGGAAAAACTGCAAAAATAATAACTGAAGATAGGAACTACAGATTTGGTTGATTCTTTTTTCCCCCCAGTTTTTCTGTTGAATTGCGATTCTGTTGTAAGTTCATCGCAATCGTTTCATGAAATAAATTACGTTTCATCGTTTTATCTCAAACAAATTTACAGATTTACCTACAAAATAAACATTTAAAATAAACAAACTCACAAAATAATCACAAACAAATTTAATGAAATTTGGACAGGACACTGTCTGTCGGATCAACTAGTTTATAAAAAGTTATGAAACATTTTCATATGATACTGTGATAGATTTACTAATTGGAAGTAGATGTGGAAAAGTTTGCAGAACTAGAGGAAGGTTCTCAATTCAAAAAATGCCTCAGACCCCCTTCGTGTGTCAACTTTTGTGTTCTACTTTCATGATACTCTAACTCATCAAACACGATTTTGTTCATACAACATCCCGAATTCTGGAAACTAGTTTCACGTCAAATTTTATTACATTACCTATGAACCGTCCTCTCGTTGGATCCGTGCTCTCGAACCGTGTCGTCGCGCAGTACTCTTCCATTAATTACCTGTTGACCTCTGTGGAAAACGTGAGCGATCGCCCACGCGGAGGATTCTCGTCGCAAAGTTGTTAATAAAGTAGAATGGTTGTGTAGGCGATACCGGATATGTGCCCAATTTTTTTTTTAAAGATACTTAAATGAATATCATTTTTCTTACAATCTCTTTGGACATTATCCATCGTCTTAACCTGTTTATATCTTCAAACCAGGTGTACATTGAACACTGGTTCGAATGCCGTCCAATGTGTCGGACGCCAGAAGACGGATGTCGACATAGAACGTCCGATATGTTGCAAACAATGTACACCTGGTTTGAAGATATAAACAGGTTAAGACGATGGAGAATGTCCAAAGAGATTGTAATAATAATATAACATCGTAAAGAATTCCATAGAGATAAGAACTTAAATAAATAGTCACTTACGAACTTTTTTGGACGAACGGTATAATTTTATTGTGTTTAATTGTAACACAACCATTCGTCTCATGACGTGACGTTGCATTCTAGTTGAACACATTAAAATTATTTTGTTCGTCCAAAATGTAGTAAGAGATAATTTATTTATCTTTATTACAATATGGACATAAACAGGAGAATTAAATTTTTAATGGAAGAAATAATAATAATATTTTATTCAACCACATAGATCATAACAATGATGTATGGCGAATCATATTACTAACAACAATATCAATTATATTTACATATAAGAATAACAATATTATAATAATTTTGATACATTTAACCATATTCATTTAACTTAGGCTAAGTAGAAATTAACATAAAATACAATTATTTTCTACTATTACAGAATATTAATATTTATTTAGGCTAGGGTTATTAGATATCAATGGTAGGAATTCTATTATTCTACTTTTATTTTGTTAATTTATGTCAAGGTCTATATTTATGCTAAAACAGTTTGATTTGATGTTGTTAGATCGTCACCTTCTGCACCTTGTTCGAATGATTACCTGCAACAGATTGTATGTCATACATTAGTTATTGTCATTAAGGAATTCTTGTACACTGTAGTAGAGTTTCTGTTGTAAGAATTGTTTGAGTTTTGTTTTGAATGGGTTCAGTGTATTGATGTTTTTAAGGTTTAGTGGTATCGCTTTATATTGAAAGAAAAATTGTCCTTCATTTTATGAAGTTATATAATTCTTGACCTCTGGATATTACAGGAGCTCTATTTTGAGGAACAGGTCAGGACACAAAAGAAAGAAAACACGACATAACTCGCCAACCTTTCGGGAATATTCTATCCAGTCTCAGGGCTTGTTAAAATACTTACAAATCATTTTCATCACTCACCCACATCTCTTTTGATGCATCAAGTGAGCAGGATGTGCCTGGTAGACAGGTATAATGGTCGGAGGTGTGAATGTGGATGAGTGATGCAGATTTTTGGAATTACTGCAACGAGCTTTGAGGATGGATAGAATATATCAGAAACGTTGGTGAATTATGTAGTGTCTTTTTCTTTCGTATCCTGACATGAAAATAGTTGTAAAAAAGTTTTTGAATAACTCTAATAAAATTTTGGCCTCTTCCTTACCAAATTTGAATAACAATAATTTTAACTTACTTATAATTTAAAGTAATTTTCTCTTGGTCAAATATTTCCAAATAAAGAAGCATGAAATCATCCTAAAAATCTACAATGTATCTAAATTGAGATGCAAAAAGTTATGCCTTTTACAGAGCATAAAGAGAATAATAAAGAAAAATCTGGATTTAAGCTTAAACAACAGTCATTTATCACATCACATTTAAACTAATGTTGGAAAACAATAATATTTACGAACAGTTGGCTAACCTTGATTTTAACGTTGAAAATGCTTTGCTTCGTATATTAACCAAAAGCACGAGAATTTCTACTGACGTACATAATCATGATATATTTGAGTTTGTTCTTTTATATTTATATCGAAACAGGAAGCTGAAATTGATCAAATATTATTCACTTGTAACAATTTCGTTGCGTGATAGAGTTATAGTATAACAAAATCATCAATTTTTACTTTAGAAACTTTTAATCATTAATGTAAATAATTAAAAAATATTTTTTATGATGCGTTCTTTAAGTTATTTCATGAACATATTTAAAAAAGGATTAATGTTTGATCATTTGACTAGAACCTCAAGCAACTATTCCACCTTAAGAATGTAGGATTTTGTTCGTTTCGGTGTTATAATGAGTAGTACAGTTTCAATGAGCAATACATTAACCTAAACATGTTTACATTTCCAGTTTACATTGAAAGGAGTTTTAAAATATGAATTCGAATGATCATAGTACAGATGATAAGATCATAGCACACTCGAAATGACATAGAACAGTTTCCTATGGACTACAAGGAAATACGTTACTGCAGTTATAATGAGGTTTTATGCTCTTGTAGATTGCAGTCTTAAGCAGATGACTTCCGAAAAAAATTTGAAGAATATTAGAAAGTACGACAATTATTTTATTTCTTAAACAATTCAAAGTGAATTAAATATTCACTACAGAATACTAATAAAAATAAATTTAATTCTCAAAAGAGCTGTTGCAAACTGCACATAACCACGTGAAAGGTAATAAACTGAGTTATTATTCGGAAATAAGCGAGGAATCTGATCAAGGGTCGACAAAGCAATGACTGGTATAAAAATTAAAATTACCCTTCAATTATGAATGAATAATTTACAAAGTGTTGGATGTTATGACTGAATTAAGAACAATTATAAGGTTACCGTGGTCTTATGATATAATATTTTATTACTTTCTATAGTAGATTAAGAACGTCAAGAAGAACACTTTTATAAAAGCAAGGTATATAAATTAAATACACTCCTTAAATATAAACTTCTCGAATAAAACGTTTCATTCCAGTAAACGAAGAGTTTTAAAACTTTATATATTGGGCACGAAAATATTTTAAAATTCACATATTGTGGAATTACATTGAATACTAAAAAAGTAAAACGGGTCAATGCAATTGTTACTTCTGTATTACACACTATTTTTACTTGCACTAACAGAATAGTATTCGATTACACATTTTGGACTCGCTTTGCTCGCTGGGGGTTTACCCCCAGACCCCCAATTAACGGGGCTGCGTCCTTGCCAAGATGTTTTATTACCTTAACGTAATACAATATTTTTATCATCTTCTGTTGGTTGAAAAATCTGTTCATAATATATTAAATCATCTACGTACAAGTTACAGAAAATATTTTTTATTAACACAACAATTTGATGAATTACGTATTACGAAATTTGTGTATAGTACGTTCAATTTTCTATTCGAAGCAAACATTATTCAATATATTTATTTTTTATTGGAATAGTGATGTAAAAAGAACATCTAAATATTGATAAGTTTACTTAGAGAATTATGTTAAAATTTATGAGCATACCGTAATAAACAAAAATATTTCTTTATGTCAATATCATAATATACCCTGTACTTCTTCAAATACGCAGATAATATTGAATTATATTATGTAGACAAAACTGAATAAAAATTTAATACTACACCCAGCAGATTCGAACAGTTGATCATCTGATATATAAATTGAACTAAAAGGTCTTAATTTAAATAGTTTTAAATTGCTAGGGCAATCGGCATTAATTTAAAAGAAGTGAAATGATATTGCCTTATATAAAGTGATACAATAGTTCTTTATTTTTCTTTATACTTCCTATAAACGTAGGTTTCATATATAGATTAAATATAATAATAAACTAACAGAAAAGATTAAATGGAAAATACACAAGTGAAAGACTTCAAATTTACAATATTCGAATATTCTTGTGTTTTGCCATTGCACTAGGCAACATTGATTTCATTACAACAAATTAATGAAACACCCTTTTCACTTCCTTGCATTATTCGTACGGACCTTAATTTGTCCAGACTGGAAACCAATGTCGTTTCAAAAAATATCAATGTGAAATTTTGAGTCATCTGTTACATTCATTTCCTCTTAATTGGTTAATAAATACTAAAAAAATGAAAACACGTTCAAAACGAAGGAATAAATCAAAAAAATTCTCAACAAATACATTATTGTATTATATATTGATAATTTATTCATTAAGTGGTAATGCTTAAGGTCAACTGTATTCAGGGTGTAAACGATAGGCCACCTGTATAAAGAAGATAAAAAGAGTAAAACAACTACTAACGCACAGATTATAGACAACACAGATATAAACTGTGCTCACAACGACACGTATGAAAGAGATATGACTGATATAATTACTATACCACGAGAAGCATTGAAACAAACTAAAATTTTGTATCGTAAAGAGTCTTAAAAATTACACAAGTAAAGAAGAGTATACTCACAGTATTTTGCTGAGTGACTTTGCAAAGAACATAAAATGCAAATACAGTACGTTGTTGAACGAATTGTAAGAGATTCAGAAATAGTGAATTCTCTTAGAAAAATTAATAAATACGTTTAATGTAGAACTTAAAACATTGTTGAAAACTATCTTATCAATCCAACATTCTTTTACATGGTAAAAAATATTGCTTCTCGTCTAAAACGTAATTCTTTAATAACGTAAACAAACTTTTGAAATAAATCAAGGAATAGACACAAATTTATACCGACTGCTGCATAAATGATTTGACTGGACCATGCATTGTTAAAGAAAAAAAACTATATAATTGATAATGATATTAGTTTTTCTCACTTAAAGATCGTAAAACGAATTTCAATCTCAATACTATAAAAAAGGTCAAAACGAGTAGTATCAAACATGTCTAGGAAAATGATTAATTCCTAAGTATCTCACGTATTAAAATACCCACTTTGGCAAGGTAAATTATAAACATCTTTGCAATGTAAATGCAATACAAATAAGTACCTGAGCTAATCATTCAGAAAATCTCATACGACACATTTTAATGAATAAAAGCTATTTTCACGAATAAAACGTCACTACAGTTACGTTTCGCAACTTATTATTGTTACTCTTCAGATGCCATTTGAAATATGTGAACGAAGATTCAATATTTTTTCATTTCATTTGCACAAAGACTCAAAACAATTTAACACATATGATATATATTGGAAACTGATCGTAAAATTAAAACACGCAATGCTTCAGCACGTCTATGAAACCTTAAATAACTTGCATTATTCACGACAAATCCCAATACCATTGTTTTTGACGTTCGCCGCCATACTACGTTTTCGTAATCGAGGTGGCTTTGGTTTGTATTACATGTTCACATCCTTAAGCTACTGCTCGTTTGCTTCGCGTAATATTAATTCCACGAAAAATGTACTTAAAAAATAAAATTCTCTAATTCTTTGAATTTGGCATTCATTGCTAATCTCAAGCTAGAAGAAAAACGAAATTTCATGTTTCAACGACTAGTAGCAATATCTCTTTCATTCTGAAATATTGATCAGTCAGTTACACATACGGGCTGATAAATATGATGATAAATGAATTTCAATATTTCTTTCCCACTTCAATGTTTACAATTGTTGTCTGTAATTAAGAAAAGTTGTCCTTTTTTTCCGGAGGTGGAGAAGGTTGAGTTCGTCTAGTTAGTTATATCATCATTCACCATTACTGGGTAAGTTCTTCTTGTCTTCGACTAGTTTGCATTATTATTGTATTGTATATTGATTTATTGTATACTAGTATGCGTAGCTTATAACTTAGAAAAATCTTTTATGTCTAACGATTTTCTGTGTATGAATTCAAGACAAATATGTTTTTGTTGTAACATAATTTACTACATTGTTTGACAAATCTGCACTGGCTCATTAAATATTCTAAAAGTTTTTTAAGTGAAAAAAAAAAGAAATCGACAAATCATAAATGGTGTTCAATATCTTTGGTCGTGGGAAGTAGAAGTGAATGGACTGAGTTCTATAAAGTACGTTGATTGAGATCTGTTTGAGTAAATTCTCCCTTACTCCGTACATCTCTCCTCAGTATCAAAGAGCCCGTGAAATTGAAATGCAGGATTCAGCATCATAGAGTATATTGAGCCAACTTCCTCGGTGCAACCTAACAAGAGAGGTGCAACGAGAGACGGAGTATAGCCAGTTGTAATGCAAAGGCTTCCATCTGGAGGGCATTGAAGGATATGCTGTTTCAGAGCTGTACATAGATGAGCTTCAGACGTCATTGTGTGCATTTGAATAGCTTACGTATAACAACTTCAGCGTTCCGCAATCCTACGAACCTCACAGCCGTTTCGTCGTATTTCTACGGAACAATAAACACATTTTACGTTTAAGGAGGGGCTAGCACTCCAATTTAGTCAAATCACTGAGAAGCATAATTGTTTCATTTATTTTTTGTAATGGATTTACAACACAATATCATAAATTATTATAAGAAAATATGATTTACTTTCTATCTATGAGATAATAGTACACTAAAAACAATATTCAAGAACTCGCTTGGCTCGTTTGAAATGTCCAAGATCATGCAAAAACGTGGAGGTCGAGCGCATCTGGTTCATGATTTATGCATCACTCCTCGGAAAGAATGAAATATCTTTTTGTAATATCCGGTGACATACAGATGAAAGTGATGTAAAAATACTACAAATCAAAGTAAACTTCATTCACTTTCATGATTTAAATGTTGGTCTTTTTATGAAAACGTGCGTTTTCTCCATAAGACGAAATGTTTTACACCATCAATTATAATTGCAATTATTTCATTTAAATGACTGTTAAATTATGATTTCCTGGTTACAATCACAATAATATGTTACGTTGTTCATTTATGCCGATTTAAGATATTTTAGTAATTTAATTCTACCATTAAGATCTCCCTTAAGAGATTCAGCCAGAATACGCATAAGATTTACAAGCACTGAAAAGCTATGAACTGAAAAATAAGAATTTTTTTTTTGAGAAATAATCTGATTTAATATTTATGGTGGTCAGAGAGGGAATTTGTTGATTTAATGTGACAGTGATAAGGTTTGGCAAATGTCAATGCGATTCAGCTACTGTATGGAACTATACCATATGGGATGGAGAGGGGGAATAACTTAGGTGCAGAGGTTGAAACGTTCTTTGTATTGTGGTACTAAAAAATAAATATTCAAGATTTATGTACATAAAGGTCAACACAAAGAAAATAGCGTTTATTCTCTTGACAGCTTTCTACTAGTTGGTATGATAAATACGAAAGACAGGTCAAATTTAGTTAAAAGCGAAAAAGAAGTACTAAAAGTTTGAAGTATATGATAGTAAAATACGAAATCCTAAAAATACAAATAAAATGTAGTACAGAAAATAGATTCATTTATTCACTGGTAGAAACAGAAACTGTATCGGATCATACAAATGAAGGCCAAGTTCTATCACAATTATGATATTACAATGACAATTTAAATAATATGAATGAAAGACGTAATATTATTACGAATTAAAAAGAAATTTTTAAAAACAAAATTCCATAAAAGGAACATGAAGCCACACGATGAATATGTTGAAGATATGGTTTTAAATTTGATTTCTAATATGTATTTTAAATGCTGTAAGTTGGAGTATACTTTATGGCCTGTTGTGAGACAGTTTATAAAATGTGAAGAAATTGTTAAATAATGGAAATGAGGAATTAAAAACAAAAGTTCGCTTCAGCTGCAAATAAATTAAACCAAGTGAGACGAAAAAAATAATTGGTTTATTTATATTGACGGTGGTTTATTAAATAATTGAGTTATTATAGGTGGTATTTATATTGGACCAATGATTGTAAGTACATTTTCAGAGTTGCGTTGCATTTAGAATATGTCATATTGAATAAAACAATTCTTGAACCTTTGTGTGATCAGATTTAAGAAAGATGTGCCTCACGATTTTTTCATGAGATAAAACGCGTAAAACATATTCATTAATAAAGTGTCATATTTGGAAATAATTTTTTCTCTGACAGGGTGAATTGCAATGATCCTTGCTGAACTTCTAGCGAAACTTAATGTATGCAAGTGCTGAAATGAAGTACAGTATTCCGCTTATTATACCATTACATTAACCCATTACATTATAATAATCGATAAGAAATAAACTTGTGGATTAGAACTTTCTATTAAATATACAAAGAAATTTTGGTTTTTCTTTGGAAGCAATAATACCTAAGTTTCCCAGAAACTCCAACCAGCTTTCGGGATTAATAAATTGCCAAAAGTTTCAAAATAATAAAAATTTAAAAAATTGTCAAAAAGTAGTTACAAATTGCGTATGACCACTTGGATTATAGACTAATTTGCTCTCCATAAGCAAGAAAGAGACCATTCCATGAATTCCGATCAAAGGCCCACAATACTCATTACCTAAAACACACAAAAATAGCGATATGAAGCAAATATCTAATATGTTTCACTATTTTGCGTGTATTAATTCATAAGTTACCTCAAGGGTAGCGTTGTAGGAAACCACAATATCCACTGTTCGAATCCAGAACTGAAATTTTCAGTTTTTGAATTCACATTTCTTTGGACATACTGATGGGTCCGATATTATTGGTATTGTTTCAGACGAACGAATTCTTTGATTTATTAAAACAAATTACCCGTTTCGTTTCGAATGCATCAACACCATCCCAGTGGAGTTCAGCTATCCAGATATTTCTTAACTATGTATACTATTAGACAATAATAACTCATAGGAAAAGAATCATCGAGTGTTATTACATATACTTACGTAAGAAAAGATTTAAATTGTTAAAACATTTTGTTATAAGGTTGCATTTTGTTACTCTTAAAATTACTTAATATTTTTCAAACTTTATCTTTGCGCTCTTACTATGCGTAAACGTTCTGTCAGTTCCTGTTCTATAGAATATTCAAAGCATGTACTTATTTATCTTGATAAAATTAAGAAGGTAATTCTAAAATTATCTTGGAATAAACGAAATATTTATTATTATGTTATATTGCAGAAGGTATACTCCATTAAACGATGTCTCCGTTTCTCATCTAAGGAATTAGTGGAAAGTTTCAAATAAAAAAAAGTAATGTTCTTGTTCCCATCTGGGTTACATCAGTACCCTTCAAATATTGTCATTGCAGTAAACACATCAGAATTCTTAGTCATTTTTAATTTACCACTAATCGTTTTTAATAATTCAGCTTTGTTATTTATGTATCCTCAATGAAAACGACAAAACACAAATAGAAGCTTGAAAACATCTTTCTCATTCCCTCGATGTAGCAATATATTAATTTTTCCGCGTCCAATAAAAATGAACATCAATCATTCCAGGAATGTCAGTTATCACTAATAAAATGTGTTATTAGTATAAATTGTTTTTGATGTTATTGATACAATAAAAAAGTAATTAAATTTTTTTAAAGAGAAATAATTTGATATCCCCTCCGCAAAATAATTGCCTAGACAACTGTCTATTCAGAATGTACGAGAACTCTAGCTAAAGAATTGGTGGGATGGTGGAGTACATTAATAGAAACAAAAAATCATTAAAGACAGATATATCTGGAAATGACTTGCACAGAGACGGAGTCAGAACACAAGACAAAAATGTGAGTAAAGCTCTTTCTATATCATTTCCTCAAGTTCCGTAATAAATGTAATCCTCATATTTATAAGCCCGTATGTGTAACTAACTGAACAATATATCAGATATTGCTACTAGGCGTTGAAACATGAAATTTCGTTTTTCTCCTAGCTTGAGATTAGCAATTAATGCCAAATTTAAAGAATTNATATAAATTGTTTTTGATGTTATTGATACAATAAAAAAGTAATTAAATTTTTTTAAAGAGAAATAATTTGATATCCCTTCCGCAAAATCTTTGCCTTGACAACTGTCTATTCAGAATGTACCAGAACTCTAGCTAAAGAATTGGTGGGATGGTGGAGTACATTAATAGAAACAAAAAATCATTAAAGACAGATATATCTGGAAATGACTTGCACAGAGACGGAGTCAGAACACAAGACAAAAATGTGAGTAAAGCTCTTTCTATATCATTTCCTCAAGTTCCGTAATAAATGTAATCCTCATATTTATAAGCCCGTATGTGTAACTAACTGAACAATATATCAGATATTGCTACTAGGCGTTGAAACATGAAATTTCGTTTTTCTCCTAGCTTGAGATTAGCAATTAATGCCAAATTTAAAGAATTAGAGAATTTTATTTTTTAAGTACATTTTTCGTGGAATTAATATTACGCGAAGCAAACGAGCAGTAGCTTAAGGATGTGAACATGTAATACAAACCAAAGCCACCTCGATTACGAAAACGTAGTATGGCGGCGAACGTCAAAAACAATGGTATTGGGATTTGTCGTGAATAATGCAAGTTATTTAAGGTTTCATAGACGTGCTGAAGCATTGCGTGTTTTAATTTTACGATCAGTTTCCAATATATATCATATGTGTTAAATTGTTTTGAGTCTTTGTGCAAATGAAATGAAAAAATATTGAATCTTCGTTCACATATTTCAAATGGCATCTGAAGAGTAACAATAATAAGTTGCGAAACGTAACTGTAGTGAAGTTTTATTCGTGAAAATAGCTTTTATTCATTAAAATGTGTCGTATGAGATTTTCTGAATGATTAGCTCAGGTACTTATTTGTATTGCATTTACATTGCAAAGATGTTTATAATTTACCTTGCCAAAGTGGGTATTTTAATACGTGAGATACTTAGGAATTAATCATTTTCCTAGACATGTTTGATACTACTCGTTTTGACCTTTTTTATAGTATTGAGATTGAAATTCGTTTTACGATCTTTAAGTGAGAAAAACTAATATCATTATCAATTATATAGTTTTTTTTCTTTAACAATGCATGGTCCAGTCAAATCATTTATGCAGCAGTCGGTATAAATTTGTGTCTATTCCTTGATTTATTTCAAAAGTTTGTTTACGTTATTAAAGAATTACGTTTTAGACGAGAAGCAATATTTTTTACCATGTAAAAGAATGTTGGATTGATAAGATAGTTTTCAACAATGTTTTAAGTTCTACATTAAACGTATTTATTAATTTTTCTAAGAGAATTCACTATTTCTGAATCTCTTACAATTCGTTCAACAACGTACTGTATTTGCATTTTATGTTCTTTGCAAAGACACTCAGCAAAATACTGTGAGTATACTCTTCTTTACTTGTGTAATTTTTAAGACTCTTTACGATACAAAATTTTAGTTTGTTTCAATGCTTCTCGTGGTATAGTAATTATATCAGTCATATCTCTTTCATACGTGTCGTTGTGAGCACAGTTTATATCTGTGTTGTCTATAATCTGTGCGTTAGTAGTTGTTTTACTCTTTTTATCTTCTTTATACAGGTGGCCTATCGTTTACTCCTTGAATACAGTTGACCTTAAGCATTACCACTCGAGGAATCAATTATCAATATCCCATAGAATTGAGCATTCATTGAGATAATTTTTACCGATTTGTATTTTCATTTCGTATTTGTTTTTAGATTTCTTTTAGTATTTAATAACTAATTAATAGGGAATGACGGTAACTCATGTCTCAAAATTTCGCATTGATATTTTTTGAGAGGACATTGGGTCTAGCCTTGACAAATTAAGGTTCCTACGGTTAATGCAATAAAGTGAAAAGGGTATTTCATTAATTTGTAGTAATGAAATCAATGATGCCTAGTGCAGTGGCAAAACACAAGTTCTAGACGTAATATATTTCATTATCATGTACATCGGTAACGTTGGTATGAATATATCAACAATTTAGAGATAAATAGTTTGGAATGTTTACGAGAGGGAGATCTGAGGAATACATTTTTTTATTATAAACAATTTCATGAATGTAAATACATAAAAAATAGTGAGGCAAAACCATTGCACATACTTTCCCACATACGTTTCTCAGTCTGGGCTAGAGAGCGGCATGAAAGCATTCTGTTAGGAGAGAAATAATTTTCACATGTTACACTATATTTTGATCGTATTCATTTTATCCAATTTAAAAGGTTTCTGAAGGTGTATTGTACTAGCTTTATATAAAAGAAACTCTAATATTCAAATTCTGTTTTTTCTTGTTTTTTGGGGGAGATAAGATCAGCAAGATTTATATTCTATTTCGAATGATAAATTTATTAGTATGCATAAAGATTAATAGTCCCTTCCGTGAATACGGTGGCAGCGTGATCTTTCGTCACCAAGTCATCAAGGGTTTAATTCCCATGTGGATCAAAATAAGATTTGTAGCTTTTCATTTCCGTTTAAATAGCTGTGATATATGAAAAGTTCACCCTCTGCGGCTAACAACCGCAGTTGTCATACTCGGATAGATTGCTGTGTCCGAGTATATCTGGATCCTATCTTGACGCTGTTCCTCCTGTCTCAGTAAAATTCACGATGTGTCTAGTGAGTAAACCCACACAAAAACTGAGTATTACTGTTACTCGTCATTCGTTGTCGTTAGCAGGCCGAAACGAGGTACATAAATAAAGATAGATAGGATATTATTAACAAAGTTAGCAGACCAAGAATATTCTTATTATTTTAATTAGGAACTAAAGAGAGAATTTTTTTGCAATTTGAAATTTCAAAATTATATTAATAACCATTTTGAAATTTCAAAGTTATATTAATAAACATTAATCGTACCTATTAATTATTTCGGTTAAATAAGTGATACTGTTTCTTTTATTTACTTCCTGTTATTTCGCAACGCTCCTTATCTATCTCGTCAAATAATTCTGTAAGTGTTAAAATATATTGTTTAAAATAATATTATTTTTAACAATTGAAACTGCTATAAAGCATTGAATTTTTAAAAAAATCAGGAAAAACAAACAAAAAGATAAATCACACGTTACCTTCCAAACAAAAGAATCACGTAACCAAGATAATTCTTCAAACGATAAGTAATATTATAAAATAACACCCTGACGCATCAAATAATATACACGAACATTAAATATGACACACAGTATAAACTAATTAACAAGAACATCCGGTAAAGGGAGCAGTGGACACATCTGATACGTAAGCTTACGCAGCGAAAAGATGCAGCGTCACCGAATGAGAGAATACGAGAATGGCGTAGAGGTCGCGTGGGTGGAAGATTCACGATACCAAGAGAAACATTAGATGCAGACATTCCTCTGTGCTCCTTTTCAAATTTATTATTTAAAAATTTATGTGATAGTAATGAACTATAACCAACATTTTTGTCGCGCTCAAAGTCAATAATTCAACTCCTTATTGTCTTTTATTAGAGATTTGAAAGTAAAAGAAATATTCAGAATATTAATTTACTCTACTTCTGCTTCATCCATGTTAAATAATATTCAAGGTTCTTGAAGTAGTAAACTAATGTGTGAATGTAGCAGATAGAAATTATTTTACTGCGTCTATACTAAACTTTCAAGCTAAATACCGCTAATGCGGAAATAATTTTCTCTAATTGTATTTTACGTAAAGAAAATTTAAGCAAAATCCTTGGACATTTTTTGAAAAATATTCAAAAATGTACTTTGACCTTCATGTGAAGTGCCCTTTGTTTTAAAACAAAAACAAAATCAACAACAAGTAATCTATCGTAAATACGAAATATGAATTAAATATATTCATCCATTTACTCAGAATCGCTGCGCACAGACAGACGGACGGACGTTATGCCAAAAACCACTTTTTCGGAAACAGGGGTCACCATTACGGATATTTTCGCAAAAATCTCGTTTTCAATATTTTTTCTTTCACGATTACAATACTTTCTATATTCTACATATACGAGAAAGTAAAATCAAGCATTTTTCTGTATATTTTTATTGCTATGAATTATACGGTGCAGCATAAAACCTATTTTCTGCTTTTAGATTAAGTGTCATCGGATGCACTCCGCGTTCGATGATCTGCGTGGTGAATCATTTTAAACCAACAATACGATTTTTTTTTCTCTAGATGCCTTAGCGCGGGCGCAACCCATTATATGGGAGTTTCGCGGTAAAACCCTCTGCGAGCAAAGCTAGTTCCCATTAATAAAATTACTTGAAATCATATAACTCAGTAAAGAACAAAGAAATAGATATAATATCATCCCAATTTCAATTCACATGGACAATTTAATTAATTAAATTAATTTTTGATCTGATCTAATTGAACTTGCACTAAAAATTAAATAATGATAGTGAATATTATTCACGTATAATTATTTCGGAACTGTATCAAATCATCCAGCAAAATGGTTCCGTATATGATAATTCACATACTTGACTCCAGATTTTTGCTTCAACTCAGTTTCTATCTAGTATATAGAGGGAGGCTGAGAGAGATCTAATTTTGAGTTTGCGACCATAAAGTTGGCAACAAAAGTTTTCCACCAAAGCTACCGCCATTAATAATTGCAAGGTAATAATAATAGTTAGTTGGGCAGTTTGCCGGCAGGACGCTGCGCGGTGGTTTACGAGAAAAACTTCTGAATGCGCTCATAAATTGCGCTTGGAATAATTATTCATGGCGAGTCCTTAAAGAATGCATTGAACGTTACGGCGCGGGCTATTTGCGGTGGCATTAGAAGCAAGACCAAGGAGCTCTAAAATATTTAAGTGCAAACAACACTCTGCGGATGAGCTAAATCCAGGCTTAATGTGAAACGACATCTTGAGTTATTATATTTTTGTAGTATATCATTTCCTGCACATTCCTTATGTAGAAGAGTTTAACTCAAGTTTTTCTTTGAGTACTTGAAGATCTTCTTTAATCTAATGAGTGTTAAAAAAAACTCTAAATTGACGACGACGTAAAACTGGAGTATAGGAAAAAATACGACCATCTGTAAAAGTGAATAAAATTAATAAATGAACAGATTTCAATAAAAGGTTTGGGTTATAAAACTTTTTACGATCTTTCTAATTTCGACGTTCATTAGAACATTGAGATATAGAATAGGCGACGAA
This sequence comes from Laupala kohalensis, assembly GCA_002313205.1. Lineage (NCBI taxonomy): Eukaryota > Metazoa > Arthropoda > Insecta > Orthoptera > Trigonidiidae > Laupala > Laupala kohalensis. The sequence goes on from NNCF01127389.1 coordinate 143,505, forward strand.
ATGGTGTTTTATTTATACAAAAATAAATATAGTGAGAACATCTGTCATTCAATCAAGTTGTCAATGTCAACCTATTTTCATCTCGTCTCTGAATTATCATCTGATTGAATCAATCATCTATTTTTTATGAGACCTTATCCAAAATAATCGAGAAAAAATACGTAATATTTTACATCTAAAATATTTTGAAACATCTTGAAGTTCACATTGAGGATCTATTTTATTACCACCACATGAATAATATTTTTTGTATTCTAACTTTTGTCTGCTGCCGTTATTAAATAATTTCTATAAACGGTACCGCATAGGTAAACTTCATATGCGGTTTATCTGTGCTACAGAATCAATAAACAGCCATAAATTTTTAAAAGTCTTATATTTCTTATTAGATTTACAATTTTATGGACTGAAACTTTGTATATAATACAACATTGAAGAAGTTACACGTTCATTTATAGTAAATGTTGCCCATGGATGAATTCTTCAATTGTATTTCATATTTTAATAATATTTATTCACAATTTTACAGAGCAAAAATAATTACATTTTTATCAATATTATCTTATATGAATGGTTTCCAATGGTTTTCGTACAATTACAGTATTTTTTGGATATCATGCAGCAATGGACATAACAGTAAAAATGAAGCGCACCTTGTCATTCTTCGTTATCTAATATTCTCATTCAATTCGTGTCCATGTAGCCCTTAGAGGGCAAGAGACTTAATCTATTTATTGAACACATCATTTATAATTACGTTTGGTGAACAGTGCATTTCCCTACACATGATGTGGATATTTGAGGTTGACAAAAAGAAGGAAGTTATTCTACGCAAATACTTTACACATTTAAGTGTATTCAATTTTGTGCATGTCGTTTTGTATACAAGCGCTGTGATTGTTTATTTAAAATGCTATTATAAAATACATTATATTCGCAAAGTTTTCACATATTGTATTATTAACTATCTGAGTATCCGCGGTTTTGCTGGTGTAAATTTCGTAATATGTCTGTAAATTTGTTGTTCATCAATGTTAGAAGTTGATAGCATTGTTGTGTACCAAACCTAACACTGATGTAATTGAGAAATTTCTTTTTAGAAAATACCAATTTCCCATTTCACCCACTTAGAGGTGAATTTTCTGAAAATCCTTTCTTACCTGACTTTTTTGATAGTATTTTGTGTCACGCCCTTCCCAAGCCTCAACTTTAGAGGTGTCGCGCATAATGTAGGAACATAATGTCATTGGAAATATGATTATTCCTCTCAGAATAATACACAAAAACCATTGACTCGACCTTAATAACGGTATTTTTACGTAACATTTACGGTTCACCTTTCCCTCTCTCCCCAGCTCTAAGGATACCGTAACGCCACTATGTGATCTCAACTTAAACTTAAAGCTATCGGTAGCTTAAAAATCGCATCAACCCTAATACTATGGATCCGATGCAATTTTTATATTTTAAAATTAGTTTTCAATTCTTTTATTCCATAAACCGCCGTAACGAAAAAAGGTACGACGTTTCATGGACGAATTATAAATATTATGTGATAAGAACCCACAACGTTGAATATCAAAAATGATATTTATTAAAAANGGCATCTCCTTCCGTAGGAGTACTGGAGTTTATACGGGCCGATCGTGAACTTTGACGTCTTCGAGGGTGTTACTACTAATTTCAGCTGCCTCGAAAACTACGATCTCAATACTAATATCGGTCACTTTCAATTATTGTGACATTTCACTCCTCGCCCCCAAACGCAAAGGGTGTCAATTCGTTATAGTGTGTGATCGTGTATTATATGACCATGAGGGTGTCACTTCACTTCAGCGTTCCCAAAAATGAATTGTTCAACAATAAGATTGGTAGTTTTTTTCTCACCCCTACTCCAGGTATTTTACGGGTACATTATTTCTAATGAGGACTGATTGTTAACATAAAAAGCACCGGGGATGCTCAATCCATCTCAACGGAACCGAAAAGTATGATTTTGAATCTAATATTGGATTATTCCATTATTTTTACATGTCATCCTCCTCTACCTAGAGGTGCAAGGGATGTCTTACCCCAACAGTGCTTGTTTTCAAATAGTCAGTCATTTGTGTATAAGGTTTTGTTGAAATTGCTCCAGACACTCTAGAGTTATGGTGGGATAAACCTAAAACATTCCAACCCCCATTTCTCCCGTTAAAGGTAGATTTTCGTAAAACATTTTCTTATCGGACGTCTACACCCTAAAAGAAACCTATCTGCCAAATGTATAGTTCCTAGGATTTGTAGTTTCTGTTATTTCGTGATTAGTCAGTCTGAGAGTGATATTTCGTTTATATTATTTAAAAAAATGCATCTTTTTACTATTCACAGGTGTGATATCTATATAATAAGCATATTAAAACACTCTCGTGTTCGAATGAAACGTTGTGTAAAAATTTCAAGACAATCGACCGACTACTTTTCGAGTTTTGCGAACACAAGACATTCGTAGGCTGAATTTTTATATATAAGATTATCGGTATCACTATATCAACACTGACGAGTCGCAGTAGAAAAATATATACATTTTTAGTAGAATGCCCTATATTCTCATATAAAATAAATTCTATATTCTATATAGAATGTTGATTTAAATAATTAAATCCATTTATTTCCCTTAAATATTTCCGTATCTTAATATTCCAAAATCCTTCAAAATTTGTTAGTTAAAAANTTCCAAAATCCTTCAAATTTTGTTAGTTAAAAATAAAGTTTGAAAAATTTAACAAAAAATAAATAAAATTCTTGTAAACTCATATGAAAGTGTCAGTAACTCAATTTCATAGTTGTTCACTATATTGAGATAGGGATAACCTTGCATGGTTCATTTTTCGCTTTTTGGCACCTTAGACAAATGAAACTAAACCAGTTTTTGTTCCTCTCAAAAAAAAAATCGAAAAGTATTTAAATAATATTCTTTTCTGATACTAACACCAGGCAACAAATTTCAATATATTTTTGCATCGATAAATTTGTTTACTTAACTAGTTCCGAACTAATTCAGTGGAACAATGAGATTTTCTGTATTACGTCACATTTTCCCATACATGCAGGAGAATATAAATGTGATAATAAGAAATGTTCATAAACATACTATAACGCCTCAAAAACAGTAAAAATAACTTTTACACCAAAAAATTAGAATAGTGCAAAAAATCTTCAATATGAATATGTGCGAAGCTTAATAGTATTATTCACATCTGTGCAGAAACACATTGAATTTTTCTTTACAAAGAATTCTGATAAACTCGTATTACAATTTCTAAACATAGAAATTTTCGTATCTCCAAGTCGTAGATTTTATTGTTGCAGCCTAGAGCCTAGAATCACTAATTTCATAATTATTTTGCTTTATAAGGAAAGTTGGAAAGAAATATGAAGATTATATATTTTAAAATTATTTGTTTGAAATACTTTAAAATTCTTGCGTTATTGGATATTTCTAAAGCTATTTCAGATTCTACACGAAAAATCATAGGAAAAACTTTATTTCAAACCAGATAAAAAATGACTATTGCCTAGTGTAATTTGAGAATATTCTTTCAAAGAGTGTTATCCTCTTTCTCAGTAAACAAATCTCATGGAATTCCATTTTATTCTCGCTTAAATGACATAAATCATGATACGTGTTCCTTTTAAGATTCCAACCACGTTTGGGAGGTAAGATGTCTTCCCCCACTTCGAGAATTTTGCTCACCCTAACGCTCGCAGCGTGGAGTGAAGATAATTAATTCAAAACATCTCTGCAACGCAAACAATGCTAAAGGGTGCATCGGGATGAATTTCGTATTTGCCCAGCGCGCGCAAAGCCTGCAGTCGTTTCACTCATTCCGAATGTTGGAATTCTCCACTATAGTAAACGTAGCTTTAGATGATGTGTCATGATACCATTTTGAGTTTGCGGTGTGTATTTGTAAGAATTAACTAAAGCCAAGGGAAAGTCACAAGAGTGCGTTCATGGGGAATTTAATATGAGTAGAATGGTGAGGGAAAATGGAGAATGTTCGAGACATCCTGATCCGGAGTTCCGCCGGAGTAAAAACGATTTTGAATTACCTTCCATTCAAACCTCCACTGTGTTAGTTTTACTCTTTGGTGTCAATTCAAAGAATTAAAAAAAAATCGTCGTGTGATTTATAAAAGTGACATAATTAATGTTACGACGAAACGTGAGTTTTAACAGACAGGCAAAAACATTTTCTCAAACTGTTTGAACTGACAGGCCAATACCTTCCCCAAACAGTATGAATGATTTTCAAGGGGGCCCCAAGAGTCAGCGTGACTAAGAGGGTTGCTTACTGCATTGTCCAGGGTTCGATCCTCGATGAGGTGGTGATTTTCATCACACCTCAACATCCAGACTGACTCCCAGTTCTACACAGCCTGTTGTAAAATGAGTACCAGGGTCTATCCTGGAGGTCAAACCGGCCGGAGCGAGATACTGACCACATCTCCTCCTAGTGCCGAGGTGAAAGAAATTGTGGAGCTCTACCCTCTGCAACCCCCATGGGCACTTTCAGGGTCTGCTATGGAAGAGTTTCACTAACGGGACCCCAAGGCACTAAAATTAAACTAATTCTTCCTTATATTAATCTTAATACAAGTTATAATAGTTTATATATAAAACAGTTGGTCATTTAAAATAAAAGCTTCATTGATGATATTCATTTTACGAAATTTTAATTGTGCNGTATTAATCTCTAGAAGTTATAATAGTTTATATATAAAACAGTTGGTCATTTAAAATAAAAGCTTCATTGATGATATTCATTTTACGAAATTTTAATTGTGCAACCTCTGTTCAGTGCAACTTCAGAAATATTCCATTCAAACTGAACAATTAGTAATATAAGTATAAATGTAAAGTGGTTTCAAGTGTAAAATACAAATACATTAGTTTATTTGTAAAACAACCTTAGTTGTCAATGGATTATTTGACAAAACTTTTGAAAAACAATTTTAGATGGGCAGCCCCTGATGTGACCATGACCCGGAAGGGATAGTTACGCCTCTGAGTCCACTCATTTCGGTTGTAACTTACAATTGAGGACGGTGTAATATTCTCATGGCTGTGTTGACTGGTGCTGCATAACCTCATATTTCTAACGTAATTGACTATATTAGCTACGGAATTGTCTTCAAAATTTAATACCAGCAATAAATTGACTGTAAAAATATATTTTTCTATCCTTTAATGTAAAACTAACAAACACTTGGGTAAGGAAGATTACAGATCACAATTCCATTTCAACATTAAATAAATGTTCCCAAATCACTAGTGTTTGTTTCTGAATATTATTGCACATAGTTCTCTTTATTTGTGTAAAAATAACTTTTTCATCCAGATGATGATTATCAATGGAATTTTGGACAATAATGGTAGTTATGGGCAGATAGATATTTAACTTATTTTACTCTATAGTGGATGTAGGGGGTAAATTCGTTTTCAGGTTTTCGTCGTTTTCATTAGGAAGTCTTTAGTAGGAATTTATTGTTGCGTAGAGGCTCGATCGGTTTGGAAATCTTTGTTTATTATAACGAGCATTACTTCCCCAGCGTTCGTGTGGGAACAGAAGAATTCAGAACTCTTAACTATGTGTTTTGTTTATTATTCTTTCGATACGAATTGTACCTTTCCTTCTTCCTAGATTTAAAATAATTCTTAATTATGGGTATAAAAGCATACAATACTGAAAACCCTGAGTGTTTAGTAGGTTTTCTTCGTGGTATTTAGTTTTTGAAATAAACAAAAGTGAAAATTTAATATTATGAAACTAGAAAAACATGGAATCTAACATATGAATTTTATATATTGTATAAGAAACGACAGATAAAATGAGCTAAAAATTCCAGACCTGTTGACAGGAGTCTTAATACCAGAATGTCTAGAAGTGATTAAGTTGTTTTTCTTCTTCTCTTTTACTTTCTCACATTCGTAGTATATAGAAAGTATTGTAATCGTTAAAAAAAAATCGAAAACGAGATTTTGACGGAAATATCTGTTTTGGTGATCCCTGATTCCAAGAAAAGTTGCTTTTAGCGTAACGTCGTCCGTCCGTCTGTGCGCAGTGATTCTTAGAAAATGAATGAATATATTTAATTCACATTTCGTATTTACGGTTGAATTTACTTGTTGTCAATGCACGTGCTCTATTTTAGTTTTTTATTTTAAAACAAAGGGTTTTTCACATGAAGGTCAAGTACTCTTCTGGACGTTTCTCAAAAACGGCTCCAATAATTTTGCTTAAATTTTCGGTACGTAAAGCACAACTAGTATGCATTTCATTCGCATTGGCGGTATTTCACTTGAAAGTTTGGTAAAGACGCAATAAAATAATGTCTCTCTGCTGCACTTACACATGAGTTTACTGTTCCGCGAAGCTTGAATAATATTCAACAGCGTAAATGACCAAGCAGACGTAGAAAACACTTTTCGTAAACTGAAATGAAAGATATGATAATGATAAAATACGTACAGCGAAATACATATAACGAAAATACAGCAATTTCTGTCTACAACGAAATTCTTTTACATAACACTTTTACGATATTTATAATACTGATATGTCGGTATATGTTTTGAAATAATTTTCTGAATATCTATTATACTTTAAAATTTCAAATAAAAGACCAAGCTTTGATTAGCGACTTTCAGTATGAGTAGAGTACTGGATGACGACCAACAAACAGAGGACCTCGCCAGAAATGACGCTTTCACTATAGTTTTTTTCACTATATTCTGCAGACGGAAAAACGTATGTAAGAAAGTATGTGCAATGGTTTTCAAAATTCATACACCATATTGGCATTTAAAATAAAATAAACCGATATTTAAATAATTACTGTAAAATGGTAGAAAATTTTTTGAGCTCTGTTCTGACTGACGGAAGTAATCATTTTGAATTAGATTTACTGCCTTCATAAGAGATCATGCGTGATATGAATAAAGGAGTGAATTACGTCGAACAAACTGCAGGTACATTAAATGCAGTGTTCTGCAACTCAGCACTCCACCATATCTTCTGATGTAGAAGAAAGTTTCATTGGTATCACTAAAAATGAAGAAACAGCGCAGAGATGGTTTTCTTCTGTATCCTTCCAAAAACCCTCTGGTCAAATCTTCGAAAACAATCTGACACTACAGGTGACATTGGTTGGCATAATGAATGGGCTCAATCAAGGATAAATACGGACAAAAACGATGTAGAAAATATCAAGTGTTTTAATGCTTGTAATCAATTTAAGAGAAAACAGATTGGGTGCTATCCGGTGCACTTGCTGAATGATACCATGTAAACTAGAAAATGATCAAATCCTACATAAAACGGAATTTTATAACTTTGAAGATACTCCTGTCAAAAAATACATTTGCTTCCAACTAGAAATAACAGATATGTAGGTAATATTTTTCCAAAAATCACTCCTGTTGGCTTCTTGCCTCACAAAAATATAAGCATTGTATGAAATATTAAACTACTGCAAGTATCCTTTCGACAAAGACGGATTTTATTGGAAATCACCAAAATCAAAAACAATCACCAAAATCAAATATTCAAAACAATCGTACCATCAGAACGAACACTCAGGAAGGACTCTCATAAATTCAGTTTTAAAAAATTCATGCTTTCGGTGACTTTTCTGATATGTTTCTAAAATTTCATGCTTGTTTTCAAAACTATCGTGCTGATGAGATATGAATAAATTTAATATTTGATCAATATGACAATATTTTAATAATGTATTGAAACAAGTTTTCGAAATATAGACCAAATATAAATATAATTTCAAACAATTAAAGGGAAATTTCTACTGATTACAAAGCTTTCTTTTCAAACATTCAAAATAACTTACAGTTTGTTCGATATCTTTGCATTATTGCTCAAAAATATGCTCAAGTAAAAGAAAACTGCGAGATGTACATATGTGAAGGATTCGATGATCCAAATTTAAGCTACTACGGTCTTACTTTAGTGAGATATTTTAATTAAAATTAAACCACTTACAAACTGATTCAGGTATTCTGTCACATATTTCACGCAGTAAGAATTCAATGTGCTCGTTATTATCCACAGAGCAGATAGAGATGTATTCATCTAAGCGATTTAGTACTGGAAAAATTTGCAATTACTTGTTGTCTACGTCTATGGTTCAACCTTCCTAATAAAAATAAATATCTTTCTGAATGCCATTTAACTGCTTAATCCCTTGGTGAAAGCATATGTAAAAAGCAGTGTTTGAAAGCCGCATCGGAGGATCTGTACAAAAAGCCATTGTGTCTTTAGGAAACAGCCGTTTGAACGTAGGTTCTTTATTTTATTTTTTTTCAAAAAAAAATTAAAAATGCTGATGAACTCCGATATAAACAAATTTCCCAAAACAATGATTTGGGATGTAATAAATTAAAGTAATATACACGTCATAAGCTTTGCATTTATTAAGGGTTAAAGAACAAATGTTTTTATTAAAAAATGCTCATCAAACGCCATTGAAGCCAATTGCTTATGCTATGTTTGGTTATGAAGAGCACAGTGGTTACGTACGTCCACGACAAATAACAAAGCCGACTTTGCTAGAATCACTCATTCAATCTTAATTACGTCAAATTGTCGTACAATGTCTTACAGTTGCAAAAAGGCAGTATCTACATTTATTTCATTGTGTAATTGTATAAATAATTCTTGTCTAAATAAAATGATCGAATAGGTGTCTCCAATATGCTTCTTTTCAATTCGTAGCTTCCTGTTATTCAATTATTTTATTAGTAATACACGATTTTCATTATAATTATTGTTTTTCATTTTATTAAACAACCTATCATCATTTTCATCATAACAAAAAATAAATTGTGACAAAATGTATTTATTAAAAAGATTCCATTGCATATTCACCATCGATTTTCTCTACGCATGAGAAGGGTGGGAGGGAATGAAAAAGTCTGGAGCAAAAAATGAACCAGCAAGATTAGAATTATTATTCTTTGGGCTATTCGTACCTTACATTCGTAGATAGTTCCTCACATTGTGCATACTCACTTCCTTCTAGCTCCCACTCTGTATCCGACTAATATTATTTCATTTTCTCCCGAAAAAACTTCTCACTAGAGGGCACATCGAGAATACGTTCTCACAGACAGCGGACACGTGTCTCTATGAGTGAAAGTATTCAGAGAAAATTTATTTAATACCACGTTAAACTGAAAAAAAAAACAACGTGTTTCCGAGACGTATCTGCGAAAAATGTCTCCAAGTGTGAAAAATGTGGCGATACTGTTCTACAAGTACATGTCAACAGAATGATCTAATCATGTCAACAGAATCTCTGTAAAAGTTATATTTAATCATACGCGTGAACATTATGCTTCTTTAAAAAATGATTATGTATTTTGGTTTGTTTTTTTCGGAACGGATGATGCTCGTTCAGCGAGAAAATAAGATTTGTTCTATCCCTTACTAAAAGCAAAAGAAAATTAACATTCCATTTGCATTTTAAATATAACTCACTGGTCCATAATAAGCGATGCATTTTAATATACTTGCATCTAAACAGATTTGAATTAAAAATAAAAATTATATAAAAATATAAATATTAAACAATAGAGTTAATATTAATATACATTCATCACAGATGTATGATTCAGATTTCAAAAATGATATTATAAAATAAATGTACGGTAAATATAGTACGTTTTCTAAAATTCCAAGATTGTTATAATTAATATATGTATCCGAGTCCCGCTACCCCCTCATAGCGTAACCACAAGCCCCTATTTTTATATCGCCAAGAACTATCTTATCTTTCTCTTATTTTTATTTTCCATCTTTACCTTAAGATGTGTAATTCTATACCTGTTGATATTTTAATAGTACATAAATACCTTTAATTTGTCCTCTACTGACAATTTTCCCTCGGAAAGTTTCACAATAATTTCACTAAAATTCATTCTTAAATCGTGGGCCTTGACCAAAATGCAGTGTGAATTTTTCTAATTCTTAGACAATATACTGTCACGTTCCAAGATGAGCAATTTTCTGTCAGTGATTGCTTCTTTGTTCGTCTAATAAGTAATGCAAAACAAAGTGCTGTAAAAAGATGATTAATATTGAAGAGAAGATACAAGTGAACGCTTGAGCAGAACGAAGCTGTTGTGTAATACGCAATATAGGTAGTTTTAATAATTTGAATTGAATTGAAAAGGGCTTTATTTGTTATTTACAATGTGGTTACAATATAGCATAGTTTCGGCTGGGTTGAGGGCCCGTTCGCCTGTGATTTGGCCCTGTAGTTGCTGTGGACTGTGCGTACAATATCCTGGTATTCACTCTTAAGGAACTTGCCAGTTACGCCTTCCGTACTTTGTCATAATCGTGTACGATCTAGCAATATATTCTAATGTTAACGAAACAAAATAAAGTTTAATTTATGTTATTTACCCTCAATATGGATATAATAGAATTGAAATTTTACGGCTACTGGTGTGTTCGTTAAGCACCGTTGGGAACCACGGAAAACCAACGGTCAGCACAAGGAACATATTTACATATTCTTACGTATTTACACATATATACAGAGTTACACAATAATCTACCTCTAAGTATTATTCATATTTACATATTACATATCATAACATATTTACAAATCACTTGTTCGTTTCTTCATTTCACTTTTTCATTTCTTACAAAAATCTTTTTTCATTTCATCATCCACCAGAATTAACGGACCTGTAACAGAATTAAGGAAGGCCGGCAGAATCATTCTCATCTACTACTTCTAACTCAGCAATTCTTTTATCTCTCTTTCCTCTAACTGTATTGAAGAAATTTCCAAGGAGTCGCACTACCGGTGATCGATTATCCCTCATGACTTCGATACCTAACGTTACATCTCGCGGTCTACCCCCAAAGTTTCCCTCTCGTAGCCAAAGTTTCCTAGATCGTTCAGTTGCAACGCACTGTAACAAGATGTGTGTCCAGTCACGGCTCTAATGACCCTGCCGTTGACGAGCCCTCAAGCCCCACATCAAAAAAAAATATAGCGTGTAATTAGTTTCATAGGATAGAATCGACATTTAATTTAATCTTTACATTCAATTTTGCAAAATTTTGTTCGAAAGTAGTACAGAATTGCCTCACTTAAGTCAATTTTCTCATAAATCATCTATATCCATGTCATTGAAAAATGATTCTTTGTAGAATTCTAGTAAATTTGTGATTTGGACGAAACAATTGAGGCATATTAAATGAAAAACATGATTTTACAAGAGAAACAACTGATTAAACACCATAATTGATCATGAAAAGGTATGGAAAATTCAACAGATTTTTTTTCATTTATTTATTTTTTGTCGCACATTTTTAGATATTACGTAACGTTATTCACAAAACATTCTTTTACAATCAATATTCTCAATAGAATGAAGTTTTCTTAACATGTTTACGTCCTGTGGTGTGCGTTATCACTATCATGCTGTCTTCATATTTAACATACTTTCAATACATTCTTAATTTCCCATATCTTTGTTCTATAGTACTTGAAATGGTTTGTATCGTGTTTCTGTGGCTACTTATCTACTTCCTATTTCTTGTATAAAATCTTCTGTCTGCTTCGGAGCTCTATATTGATCTCTTTCTGCTCCAAACTTAGGACTATTCCAGAATTAGTGAGCTCTCGCCTCCTTCCCATCTCACATGCACACTCATCACTATAAGCAATCATAGATTATTTGCTTGATGTTTCAGCTAATGGCGCATTCAAAACATAAAACTTTACCTAAATTTAAGATTTTACCCAAATTCTGTTGAAACCATATGAACCAAATAATTAAAATATGGATAATTTTTGACATGTCAGATGTAATTTCCCAAACCACTCCAAATACCATGGATAATACTAAAAATCGAGTATGTTCCACGCCTAATAATCATAATATTGCTAGAAGTTACGACAAATTACTGAAAGAATTGTAAAAATATATTATAACATCGATTTCTCCGACTGCTATTGCATAATACATGTTAGTCTCCGACGATGTATACGCCCTTGCAATCGTTTGACCTTCACAGCAATTGAAGTACCTACAGAGAACACTTAGATCTATTACCACTGCATTGGCGTTACCAAAAAAGATAAAGAATTGTGTAATTGAGGCATCAATTAAACAATTACAAGTGCTTTCACTAATCATTTGGCAGTACTATCCTTCGGTGTTTCTCAGTTTACATCCTGTTTTTCAAAGCAAAGAGGGTGACAATTCGTAAAAGATGAATTACTCAAAATGAATAAATGAATCAATTTCTAGACTTATAATATTATTCATTCTATCTCAGAGGAGAGTCAAATATTAATTTCTCAATTTCTTTTAGTAAACTAGCCTTATTAGGGTCATAATTATTAGCTATGAAATGTCAAGACTCGTACGTGCATGTACGGAAGGTGGAATCAAATCAACATATCATCTGCATAACCATTTTTTCTCAAAACCTTAACTAAAAATATCACAGTGATGAAACATTTCACTTGAAACACGATCTCATGTAATATCCCACCGCACACACCTACAAATATTCCATGACATGATATATGAGAAGATATCACCCTTACGAAACCATTGGAATTACTTCGCTTTTCAGCGACTAGTTGAATTACTGAGCTACCGTTAATAAATCACCAGACAAAGCAAATTGCTTCGTCTGACATGGTATAACACAAGAGACGACCTTGGAACATGTCTCCACCCGTTCACCCTCCAATGTCCTCGGCACCTTTGTCATCTGCCGCCGGGGCTGACTGTACGCGTTTGATGTGACAATGGCGCACGTACAAGGTATGCAGCGGAGCGTAGCAAATAGATAGTGACGTAAGAGGCCGTAGAGCGGAAAGGGAACGTACAAGATTATCGATAGCAAAGGTTAGGAAGAGGCAAAGGTTAGGCGTTGAGGAAGAGATCGCTCAGTCAAAAGTCAGGGGAAAGGAATGGGACGACGATGGAGAAGCATCGGAGAGGTTAGTCACCGAACAGAGCTTATTGTCAACATGTAAACCTTTTTTGTGTTGTTAAGGCCGGTATTACACGGTCACATTTTTGTGTCATATCTGTGATCAAATATATGTCATAGATATATGATCATAGTTGATCATAAGGTATTTTATCCGCGTTGACTCAAGTCAAGTTGTCAACTATTCACAAAACTTAGAAAGATTCATCGAAAGAGATTTAATTAAATAGTAATTCGCACTGCTGATTTTTACTGTTGAACGAGGACAAATATTTTGTAAGTAGAAATCTTTATAAGAAATTTAGATTTTTCGTTTCACTCTTTCTTTCACGAGGATCATATTATCTTAACATGCCAGCCATTTCCGGTGGAAGACTATTTCCCGCAGATTTTGTTGAATTTTTAATTTTAAATGTCGCGTAAGGTATGAAAATTTTTCCACCTCAAATGTTTTTTCGACCGACTATAATACTTCCCTTATACATTCTGTAAAATAGGAAAGTAAAAATTATTCTGATTCACATTTATTATATTCACGGGAACTATAAAATATCATACATTAAACAAGGATAAGTGCCCCTCTCTTGAAGTATGTTTTGATTCAAAAGTATCGTTCTTTGTTATTCATTGCAAAACAATTGTAGGCAATCGCACCAACTTCTAAGTCGTTATTAAGTACAGAATAAATTTGTTTTCTATAACTTCTCATAGAAAGAGGGAAGCAAATTAAAAAACGAGGGTAATTATTTTAATTATAGATTGTAATTATATTTAACCATAAAGAGTTTTGAACTTCCTACTTCTCAAACATATTTTCTGACCTTGATTTAGATTTGTTAGACAGTTGATGCCAAACTTGTTCATGCCATTTCACCACTTTTGAAATACAGGCACTCCATTTACGACTAGGTACAGTTTTGATGAACCTATTGACGGAACGCAAACATGTCATACGCCGATGAATAACACGTGAACTTCAGACAACTTAGCTTGTCTACGTCAGTTAGAAAAGAATACGCTTGTGATGCGTTGCATTCAGGGAATAGTGGACGTTGAAATGGACGGCTGAAAATCGAAGCAGGACCTCACTTTGTGCGTAGATCACACAATATAGTTAAAGGCTACTTAGACTTTCTCCCAATATTCACGTTCAGAAATATAGATTTTTATAAGAACGAGAACTTAAATATTTCTAATAACTTTTTGAGGAGAAAAATTTTCTTCTTACCTAGAAGTATAATTCTCACGATTGCTTCATAACATTCTCTTCACATATGTTTTATTGTAATTGGTCAATATTACTGTAGGCTCAACGTTCTTAATTATATTTCTTTAAGTTGATAAAATCGTGTCTATAAATTTTGATTCGAGTGTGAATATGAATCTTTATATGAGACATGAATTTTATAATTTTAATATTTTCTATAAATCTATTTATTTTCCTTATAATTCTTTCAATAAGAAAAGAGCGAGAAAAATAATATTATATATAGTGACATTTTAATACAGAGGATATCTCTTCATCATGAAACTCAAACTCAAGAGCAAGTAATATCCAGTGATATAAGAACAATAAACCAGGACAACCGAATTCGTTCAGGTTAAAATACAAATTCATTTACAGTACTTTTAGTAAGTTAAGACCGCTTCACAAGTTGCCCCCAGTAAACGGAAAGTGTAGTTCATCTTATTAGATTGATCATTTTCTCTCCTCACTTCAGGATAGTGATAGACAGGATTAGTGGGCGACAAAAAAAATATTTTATTTTGATGTAACTCAAGATACATACAAATCGATTAATGTCATTGATAATCGCAAATAAATAAAAATAAAAGGTCTCAATGATTTAACTAAAGTGCGAAATTGGTCCGGTCTCAGAAAAAAATTAATACTAAGTTGAATATATTTTTAATTAATACTAAGTTTCAGACAAATAGTATGCTTCATTGCCAAAAATGGAATATAGTATAATACCAGCGAAACAATTTGTTTAATCATATACTTATTCCGTCTAAATGTCAACAGAGGATATTGTTAAATGAATTAATCATCTTAAACATACATCTTAGCCCTGTTAGACCTTGTTACGGCATGGCACCATTAATACTGAATTAACCCAGGTTCTAGTCCTGCTTGGAGGTCGAAAATTTCCATAGATCGTCTATTGGTTTAACGTTATTGGGTGATATTTAGGGAATAACTTTATTAATCGAATATCGATTCCTCAGTACAAAATCCAGACAAGAATATATATTTCTTGAACCTCGTCTGGACAAAAATTTAGAAGCTCGGAGAGAATTTTCCTAAAAGCACTGTCGATGACGTCGATGAATACAAGGTTCTTGCGCAGGATAAAGAAGGACGAAGGGTGTCAAGGAAGCTCTTAGAGATCTTCAGCGAAAGAAGTAAACAGAAAAGGGTTGACAGCGAGGGTAGTTATAGCCCCAGGCGCTAATTCTCACTTCCTCTTCCTGGCGGGAGACGGCGGGACGAGGGGGTGTTTGAGGGTTGGAAACGGAAAAAGTTTGTTTGTCGACTTCCTCAAGATACGGGAGGGATGGTGGTACATTTTTGACAGCCTTCATTGTGTCGTGGAAGACGCCTCTACTAGGTTACTTCCCTCCAACACAAGATGAATAATGGTATCCGACTCATTGATGGGTGGTGAAGGAGTATACTTTTCGACTGTATAGCAACAAAAGATAATTTTTTCGTCATCTTTGAAACAATAATAATAGTAATAATAATAATTACAAACATGTCACCTAACAAGGAAATTTCTTAGTCTCGACTAAGACCAAATTTTACTTCCGGCTTGGCGTTTAAGCCCCCGCCCCAACTACCTGTTCCAACAGAGAAAAATACAAGTGCACAACAAAATAAAATTAATGTTGTATGTCGAAGTTCAGTGTTGGTAGTTTATTTATTTATTTACTTTGATAGTACAATCGATCTTCTAGCCTGTGTGGCCATGCAATACAAGGATCTAACTCTGTCTTCGTTTCAACCTGACGCTGCACATCTCTGCTACTATACGCGTTACCCGTTCCCGCCAGTTAGTGTTCATATCTACTGTTATGCATAATGTAGTGTTGGTAGTATATATATCACTGTATAAAGAATATGTAGTCATACTATCCAGTTTTTTATTTAATAAATCATAAGACAATTTTATCTGCATTGGCGGCCATTAGCAGTGCTGATACAAAAATTAGCAAACATATATAGAAAAGCAATTTTGTAATTGACATAATAGATTTGACGAAAAATTATATAATATATTGAATAATTAATTTCTAGTATGTCTTGTGTCAACTATAAATTGAATTGTATACTTTTCGCCAAATATAATATGTCAATCACAAAATTGCTTTTCTATATATGTTTGCTAATTTTTGTATCAGCACTGCTAATGGCCGCCAATGCAGATGAAAAGGTCTTATGATTTAATAAATAAAAAACTGAATAATATGACTACATATTATTTATACAATAATAATAATAATAATAACAATAATAACGCTTCATTATTTTGAGACGAAGATAAGGCAAATGAGACGAACATAATTTATGCAATAAGATAATAAAATAAGAAATAATAAGTGAATATCAGAAGGAAAAGGATGACTCATTTATCCATCGACTTTCATACCATGGTCCTTGTGTTAATGCAACGAGAGTATAGAGGATCTCAAAGAATTCGAGAACGAGTATTTCGAAGAAATATTCCTTATATTGTTATCAAGCTTGTTCATCAGTTTTGTCGCTTCGATAGAGAAAGAACGAGAGAATTTCAGAGTTTTATAAATAGGGGAATATATCTTTTTTGTAATTACTGTAATAGTTATTTTATTTTTAGTAATTCTGGTCGATACATTGCCCCGGAGTTCGGGTTACCTCCGCAATAAATTAATATATTATGTTCCAATATTGAGCGTCACTGGTATTGTTATAGGGACTATTCTAAACATCGGAGAGAAATATGAGGGCTGAGTTACAAAAAAAGTTGAAGAACATGTCCCCTGGGTAGGCAAGCACATAACTATATTTGTGAAACTTTCAGTATTGTTGTATGTTCTGTTTATTATAAAAATAATAATTATAACAAATTCACAAGTATCGGTTCATTATAAATTGCGAATCATTAATTATATCGTCAATGTTTGAAAAATTGTGTCCTTTGCTTTAAGTTGTTTAACTTTCCGATTACTTTCGTTGGATAACTTCCTTGAGTATACGGAAAGACAAAAGCCTAATTTCACGCTTTCTTTTATGTCAGAGGAAAATGCCCAACATCGGACCTTCATTTCGTTTTTCATTAAAAGTAACTCAAAAAGTGTAAAAAATTGTGTTTAAAAAATATGCTATATTTACTTTACCATTGTTATAAACCATTAAAAACAATTACATTTTATTTTATTAAAAATTTTAATAAAATATTTAAATGATAAATGTGTAACCTTTTATTTAATTAAAAACGTAAGCATTGTAATATAGCATCTATATTATCACAACACCGATGAGTAGGGCTTGCTTCCCATGCGTGCATGTCTCACCGCTGCCTGTGACGCTACCTCCGTTGCTCATCAAGCGCATCTCCTTCCGCTCCATTGACAGCATCCCCATCTCGACGTCTGAGAGCGCGTCCATCTCCTACGCTGTTCTTGTGTCTCCGCCGCCAGCGCTGCGCTCACTTCACCTCCTTCTCCCGGCCGTCACCGCAGCGCTAGCGTCGCCGGAAAGCGGCTTACTACAGGCACTTGGGGGCCTCCTTCCTTACCCCACAAAGCAACGCAGCCTCCCACTTCAGGCAGGATCCGCACAGTCGCTTCTTCGAGCACTGGAGATACTTTAATGAAAGATCGGTCCTCGGGGATGTGGAGGTCTAATAATCACTTGGAAGTCTTTAATTTTCAAAGTATGTATGATGGTGATGAGGAAGAGTAAAGCTATTTTTGATCAGATTCATTTCTTCAGAAAAGATGAATCAGCGATTTGCCTCAACTCATATATTTGAAAGCTAACTTGTTGTAAATTACATTTTTCATAATTAATTAACGGTATTATGAATCGCATCTTGAAATATAGTTACAAAATGTTTTTTTTTATTTAACCAAAAAATTGTTGGCTCAGATATTTTTTTCTCTATTACACTTATTTTTGTCACCAAGAAAAAGTGAGTAAACTTGGGAAATTTAAAAAATCGTGGGGCCGAACCATAGAAATGACGTGCGATAACATCCTTGGAAAGGATTAAAGACATTTTATTGCACCGCTACTGCATACCGTATGTAGGCGCATATTGTGCAGGAAAAATGTTTTTTAAATGTATTTTTAATATTTTAGGGTTTAAAATTTTCTATGGTTTTATGGTTTTTCAATTTTTCCTCATTCCCTCTGAAATATGTTTGAAACCCATGCGAATTAAATGTTCTCCTTATGCGTAGTAGAAAAGACAGTATACAGTGAAAAAAAAAACTTGGCATCTTTCCAATGTCACTTCACGTAAAACACAACATTCAAATGTCACTTCCTTATCATTTTGATTTACTTCTTCGGAAGCTTACGTACATTTCACTGATATATTTCTTCATCTCCACATAACAGAACTGCTTTTCCTTTCCTCTGAACATATGAAAACATTTTATCTAAACAAACATCTAAAACAAACCTTGAACAGCGTTTAATTATTCTCTGAACAGATTTTAAGCAACATCTGGGACACTTTGAAGTGTCATCTAGCCATTCTTGAATTTTTCTTTGAAAGTGACCTTTAACCGCTTTTAATGTGTCGATTAATCGCATTTGACACGCCATTAACCGTCTTTGAAGTGTCCTTAATCACTCTTTAAGCACGCTATAGACTTTTCTGAACTTTTAACCACATTTTTGACCTCTCTTAACCACTTTGAACTATCTCTGAACAATGTTTCAATGCTCTCTGAGCTGCTGGTGAACCATTTCTGAACATTTTTTTTTGATTTAGACCACTTTGACTGTCATGACAATCACATTGTTATTTCAAGGATTCTCTTTTCTTTATTTGCTCTCTCTCTTTTACGTCTTCATCCTCTAACAACTGTCATTACAAGTTTCTAATACAAAAGTTCATTTTACACTAATATGTACTACACATATCTAATATAAATGGTCTGATACAAATGTTCAAACAGTGAAAAATATTCTTCTCTAATTTATTAACCTTTTCCTTTATCACACTACTCATCCGCTGCAAGATCACATCAGAGTTCCCATCCCTGCCCTGTGGTGGCGAGAGCAATTCTGCTGACTGTTCTTTCCATTTCTCATTCTCTCTGATTCTTCCATAATTTATTTTATTTTCTCCCATTATTCGTTTCAACTACTCTTGTCATACTCTTGTTTTAAAATGTCACATATTTCCCTTTTTTCTGAAATGTAAATTTTAAATTTCTCAAATATATTTTTATTTGTCACAAATTCTAATTTACTATCCAAACGATAATGCTCAAATTCTTTAAATCTGATATAAACCTGCCTCTTTATTCTCCATTCACAATACATTCCCTTAGAACATATTTTACTGTCTCATCTTCTTCCTGAGTACAATAAGCATCCTCTTGTAAATCTCTTATTTTCAGGTAATCGTTATAATTGCCATGTGTTGAAAAGAAATTTTATTATTTGCGGATTCAAAGTAAACCATTTTATTTCCTTATTTGAAAAATTAACGTGTTGAATATTATTATACACACCCCTTCCCTTGAATCTTTTATTCCCCCTTTTCTGCCAGGTTTGACTCAACTATCTGTTGTCGAGATCTCACACTGATCCTACTTACTATTTTTATTCTCATTAATTTTTTAAAACTCCATTATATACTAGTTTAAGTATAAGTATCTTATATTATTTCTAATGTAGTCAATATGTGGCTTCGTTTTTACACTTTGTATGTCAATTTTCTTTTGTCATGATCTTCCAAATAACCCTCTCACAATGTCTTGAATTTCAAAGATTTCATTAACGTAATGACTAAAATTTTTGAAACGCTCCTCTTTCTTAATTAGATGTTCTCCATAAATGTTGGTTTCTTCATCCCTAATCAGGTATTGTATATAGTGTCTTCTTTTCATATCATAGATATTACATATCTCCTTTTCCCCATACACATTGCCCATCCGATCACATTTACTTTCTCATTTATACGTAGTATATTGAAAGTTTTGTAATCGTTGAAAAATTCGAAAGCGACATTTCGACGGAAATATCTTTTTTGGGTATCTCTGATTCAGAAAAAGTTGTTTTTGGCATAACGTCCGTCCCTCTGTCCGTCCGCATGTCCATCTGTGTGCTGCGATTCTGAGTAAATGGGTGAATATATTGAATTCATCTTTCGCATTTACGGTAGAATTTACTTATTGTCGTTGCTTCTATTTTTTTTACTTAAAACAAAGGTTACTTCACATGAAGGTCAAAGTAATCTTTCAAATATTTCTCAAAAACGGCTCCAACGATTTTGCTTAAATTTTTTTATATGTAAAAGTACAATTAGTATGCATTACATTCGAATTAGCCGTATTTCGCTTGAAAGTTTTGTATAGACGCAGTAAAATAATATCTCTCTGCTGCACTTACACATTAGTTTACTGTTACAATAATATTTAGTAGTGTAAATGGACCAAGCAGACGTAGAATACACTTTTCGTTAACTGAAATGAAAGATATGATAATGATAAAATACTTAGAAGGACAGCAAATGTATTGCAGATACGAGAATGCATGAGTTTCTGTCTACAACGAAATTGCATTTACATAACGCTTTCGCGATATTTTTTGTCACTCTATGCTGCAGATGGAGAAACGTATATGAGAAAGTATGTGCAATGGTCTTGCACCACTAGTTTATATAGGTTTTGAAATGTCTCGAAAGTATTTCTTTAACTTTATTTGAAGGGTCCTGAACCTTGAATGAACGCTCTGTGAACCTCTCATACCATTCTCCTTCCTCGCAAGTGGTATTACTCTCCTCTCCACTGTCATCTCTCTGGAACCTACCACCACCTCCATCACCCTTGAAGATCGTCTGGCGTTGCTTCCTCCTACGAGGGCGCTTGTCAGATAATCCGCTTACCCCGTTCCATCCATCCCCTTGCCTCTGCACGATGCGTCAAAAAGTGCGCTTCGATTTCGTCAGGGGTCACTCTTTCGTTCACTGCCCTGCGCCAGATTAGTGCACGGCCCGCAGAGATACTCTTCACGTTTTGGCCAAATAGTTGCCATTTCCTTTGCTTTTTGCGTACTGGAAAATATTTTAAAGAAGAATGACTGTTAGGTCTATTACTGTTTGTGAAACTTTCAATAATGTTATCTAAAATAGTAATTATAACAATAACTCATATATTGTGACGTATAAACTTCGAATCATAAATTATACGTGTTAAATTTAAACACCATATGAAAATGATGGCTAGTTTTGGGATTGTTTTCATTAAATATGTTTCTTAGCTGTCCAAAATGACAAGGTAAATTTTGTTCTGTTATTTTTTGTACAAAATTTGTGATACGTGATACGCTTTTTTATACATAGATTTCATTAGAAATTAAATGTGAGTATATTTAAAAACCTTACCTTCAGAGGCTTTACCCATAAGAACCTGTACAATTTCCTGACGATTTTATTAAAAAAATTGACTTCGCTAGGTCCAAATTTATTTGAGGAGTTGATAGTTCATTCTTTCATTTAAAAAATTCAGGACATTTGGAAACAGATGTCAGGTCACTCATAACACTAAATTGAGCAAGAAATCTCGTACCATTTTGCTCCTCAGTATAGCATAAAGTTTTGAAATAAAAATTTAATTTTCGGGATGTGATGTTTCTTATTGGAAGAAAGTGAAATACTGTTGGTTTAATAATTCATAAAAATACAGTTAAAATAGAATACGAGGAAACTGGATGAAAAAGTGAGGAAAAACATAAAATAATTTCAAAATTGTTGAATACCAGTTTTAACGTTCTTATGTACAATATATTCAAGAACTGGAAAACTGAGCTAGACTCCATAATTATTGCGCATCTCAATGAGCATATTTGATGAAGTAAATTCCCTAAGGTCTTGCATAGTTGTCAGTAACGTTATGATAATAGAATGAACTGGTAGAATGAAGTCAAAATTTCGTGCACTGTTGAAATGGTACAAGAGCAAGCTTTCTCCCAGGAAACTCACAAAGATTCTACAAACACCAAACGTTTATTCTATAAACACCAAACATTTTTCCATATATTTTTCTGACATCACTGACGCATACAGTCCTGCTCACTTGTTTAGGTATTTCTTTTTAATCAAATGAAAACATAAGTGATTTAATAACCAATTATGGTAGAGTAGGTTTTTTAAAATTATCATTATTAATAATTGTAGTTGGACGATGTCTCGTATTTTCTTATTAATATAATACATGTTGCGGATAGTATTATGAGGAAAAATAGTACATTTCGAGACATTTTAATAATAATATTACATACAACTTATGTTTCGTCCCATGTGTTGCGCAGATATTCTCTTTGCACTGGTTTTTACGAATAGTCCCAACACGTAGGACGAAACGTAAGCTGTATGCAATATTTATATTACAATTCTGGAAATTTATTATTTTTCCTCATGGTCACTATTCATGACACTGTGTAATCTTTATTGGAAACGGATTAAATTTTGCCATGTGTATGTGTCAGAAGCATTCCCCACAATATTCATCTCTCATATCAAATGATTCATGTAATTTAATTCAAAACATTTTTATCGTATAAATTTTAGATTAATATTTTCTGGTTGGGATTCTCACCGTCTCAAATTAGTCTATCGTCCCTATGAGCATATCTCTCATGAGGCGAATGAGTTTATGGTTCTACGCCACGGTAAAAACGGACAACCGAATCTAATTAACATAGTATCTCATAACAAAAACTACTGTGTAGGTTAAGATGGACCGGGTTAAGCTAAGAAAGGGCTGATATAAGGTAAACATTTTTTTAAAAGTTTTGTTTTATCTCGTGAACTAATTAGGATACGAGGATTTTTATGTTAACGGGCTATTTTGTCTACACTAAATTTTAATAGAGGGTAAACAGTATCATAACAAAACTGCAATGTGGTACCGCGGAGTGTCGACTAGTATTTTAAATATGAAATCCATAGATCCATATCTAAGAAAACAAATGTAAGCACTAATAGTGCTCTCTTATATACTTTGATATGTTTCCATTGAGCTTATATTATTTCCAAGAAGGGAATTGATGTGTGCTACACCGATCAATGCCATTAATATTACTAAGCTCGTAAATGACGGAAAGCACTTGCGTATTCTTATTTGGCAAGAATGTTTAGTGCATAAACCATTTTATAGAGATAAAAAACTTTATTAAAAAAC
Source organism: Laupala kohalensis (assembly GCA_002313205.1). Classification (NCBI taxonomy): domain Eukaryota; kingdom Metazoa; phylum Arthropoda; class Insecta; order Orthoptera; family Trigonidiidae; genus Laupala; species Laupala kohalensis. The sequence goes on from NNCF01127389.1 coordinate 166,943, forward strand.
AAGTAACTAACTTGTTTTGTTTTTTTTTACAAAAACTGTTAACATCGTTACTGCTGTAAATTTGAGAAACATTTTTCACCGCCAGCAAAAATCCCCATTGTCAAGCTACATCTATAAATTCACGAATTTTACACTTACTCGAAATTTATGAATTCATAATTTTAAACCAGGGCTCTTTCAATTCAATAAGCGTCATCCAAGATGGAAAAATTCACGGCGAAAAATATCATACAAAAGTACAAACAATGCGTGCCGACAAGTTTGTTTTCATTCTTCAGTATGATAATAAATGGCGACCACGACGCATGTTATTGTTTTGGTTTATGAAACAAAAAACTGTTGCTGCTGCGAGCTGATCTTCCGAGAGCCTCTCGTCATCGAAATATTACGAGAGAAATCAACATGACTGGATTTAACTGTCCGCCTTTTCCGAGGGAACACGGCGCTCAGAAGCTTTGCGAACAGAGCTCATAGAGGCGAGATTGATGTTGCGAACCTTTTTGTTTTTCTACGGCGACGACTTTTTTTCAGCTTGTGAAAATAGAGAAATGAAAATAATATTTATGCATTGTCTCTGTTTAAAAAAATATCATTTTTAACACGGTAATCCGATGGATTTAGAACCGGACCTTGATATAATCGAAAGTAAGCTACTTCATGAAAATCACGGTTTTGAAGTTTCAATATTTGAATTTAAAATTTAAACTAGTTTGCAAGGGTATGGATCACTTGGAAATATTTAATTTTTACTGTTACTTCACGCTACAATTTATAATGTTGGTATGGTAGATCTTGGGTTTTAATGGATTGAAGTGATGTCACAATTAAACTTGCTTTACAATAAGAATGCTACGAAGTTTCTTGTTTTCTGATATAAATACTCACATGAAAATAACCAAAATAACCATACATAGCGACGTAAATTGTACAAATTGAAGTGATTTTTCCTTCTCTTTTATGAATCTAACTACAGATTACTAAAAATTAGTTGATTTTGCTGACTATGTGTATACATTTGCTATGATTATTTTACAAATTATGTTTGAATCCCCACCAACATCCTCTGAAAAAGTTTATTAATGTTGACTAATAATACGTACTGCATTTTAGCATTCGTACTTGGCAATATTACTAAATATATGGTTATTTCATACCACTGAATAAAGGTCATGAAACATGTCGTTGATAGAGACCTACACATCGCGAAGAAAGCATTTTTACGTGGACAATTAATTTAAAATTCTTTACTTTTTGGAAGTGGAGGAAATTACATTTTTATACAGTATTTTAGGAGATAATGTAAATACTTTTATGAAACGTAATCAATAACATGATTATGAAATAATTAATAAAATGAAAATGTTATGCGTGAACAGCTGTTGAAACAAACCTAAAAAGAAAGTTTATCACAAACTCCAAACATAAAACCTGCTCTGAAACAATAAAATATAAATAATGAAAAAAAATCCATTCACGCGCGAATGAGTTTCTAAGTCACAAACAAAACACAAAGCAAAGAACTTAAACATGGCACCGATTAAGTGTGGATGATGAATAATAGCCTACAAACTATACACATTAAAATGATAAATAAATCAATTACTAAAAAGAACTATATTCATTATAACCACATTGAATTTCTGCAACCAAAATGAGTTACATTATCAAAACTTTGAATGCTTCGTAGCTCACGTGGGAACCAGTAAATTGAAGTAAGACAGTTGGTAATATGTTGCTGAAATCTCCTTAATACTAATTTTGGTGCTATATTCGAAACCTTTGTTATAAATACAATGGATAATATTTTGGTACCAAAGTGCATTTAGAATGCTCTTTAGTGTTTCTTCCAACCATTCGTAGTTAATTTGTCTCCGTATGTTGAATCGTAGCGTATAACACTTGCAAAATTGAAATTTCTCTTTTATATAACACAGTTGTATAGATTGTCTTGAATAATGAGCAAGAAGATCGAGTTTCGAAAGAGCATTTCGATGAAGATTAGATACGACGAATAGTATGTTATAGTATATATAATAGTAATGACATTAGTTTATGTTTACCTCCCTTGTTTTACATTATAAAAACTATTAAAAACAAGTTATTATTTCTTCATCGATGTAATCACTTAAATATTTTAAAAAGAAATTATACAATAGAAAAATACATCTTCAAGACTTATATAATGGATTATGGGAAACAATTTTGATTGTAAATAAATAAATTTTCCAGTAATCAAAGTCAGGGCACAAGATCATTTTTTTTTCGTTTAGATTGAACGTTTGTCTCTTTCTCTTTCTCTGCTTCATCAATCTCCTGTATTCGTATTTCACGTGAAGCGCTTCCGTCTCAAACAAAAGAATCCATTGTAGCCTCATACATCGCAGAGAGCAGCATCGTAATCACAGAAGCGAAATAAGAAAGCAGTAACTCTCCTTCAGGAGCGTCCGTCTCGACGGCCTTCAATCAATTCGCAATAAGCACAGACGTTCGAGCAACGCGAAATCGAATCGCTGCAATTGGATGCGCGATCGGACGTAACGAGACATCAGCATTCGACGCTGCTCGTGATTGGATGACGTGCTTGATTGACGAGGTTGGTTGTGGAGGTTACACTGGTGGCAGCGACTTGTTCTGCACTCCCCACACCATATTGTGATATTAATAGATAAATATAATAATCAATATATTTTGTAAATTCATGGAATTAAACAAGTATCTACAAAAAAAAAAAAGAAAGATTCAAGAACATAGTGACTGCATATGTAGAAGTATGGAAGAAGAATAACATTAGATCTTTTAGGTTTGTGTAGAATACGGTTCAGAAAGGTCAGAATACGTTCGAAAAAAGAAGAAAGAGGAAAAGAGAGAATACAGAAAAAAGAAGACAAAACGCGATACAAAGAATATGTGTAACGGATAGCTATAATACGAGACATATTAAAGAAGGAAAAAGAGAGAAGCAGTACATGACGATGAGAAAAGGATTGTGAAAAGAAGAGAAAAGAAGAGCACTGACCAGAGACAAGAAACACGATGGCGTGAAAATAGAAGAAGACGGACCAGATATGAGATGAATCAATAAGAGACCAGAGAATGGACGAAGACTTGAGCAAATACAGTAGATATGTAAAACTGATTATGTTCATAGTGAAATTATAATGTGAAAAGTGTTATCTAATGACATTGTTGAAGACATGGCGGTCAAAGACGGTCATTAGCTAAAATAAAATGATAAAAAAATCATTATTTGGATTACTCTCAAGTCCAAAGAACCAATCTTACGTAATTCATCCTTCCGTATGTTTCTCGAAATTCTTCTTTCTCTTAATTATTGTATTTTTTCTATTTCTTTATCATTCGTTATTTTTTAAACGTAGAGTAAGACGAAGAAAGCAAAAAGAAATAAGTATAGATAAAGGGCCAATCTCTGAAATTACTTTGTTGGGTGCAGAGGGTTAAGAGTGTAATACATAACTATGTGGATACAGGATTGAAATGACAAGAAACGTCAAGAAATCAGGGTGGGAGAAAAATATGTCAACTAAACACGACATAAATGACAAGGTTCGATAGTAGATCTGCATCTTCCTCCCAGTGATTGAGACAAGAACGTCTTAGGAAACTAGCTGTAAGACTAAAAGACACAGGAGTATAGACACTGGGAATGACCGTATATGTATTTGAGATTTTTAAAATTGATTTACACACAAGGTGGTCATTTAAAGTTAGAGAAATAAATAAAAGAAATCCACTGTTAGTTTACAGATCGTCCCTGGGATAAAAATTACGAATGCGACACCTTTCAGCAATTCCTTGTCATGGGTAAAAAAAAACAGAATCGGGCAACTTGTCGTAACGCAATCGATTATCGCAGTTAAAGGGATATTACATTCTGGAATCTCATAGATAGGTATTGGGGTCATTCAGCCACTGTAAGAGTATTGCCTCAAGAAGCTCCTTTGAAACCCTAATTTTTGTTAGTTTTATTGAAATTTATTTTATGTTAATTTGTTATGTACAATAAAAATCCAAGATATTTAAATTTGTTGATTTAATACTAAAATGCTTTGTATTTTATTTACATATATATCGTGGGATACACACATGAAACATTAGAGAAATCTTTTTGTATAGCATTAGTAAAAGATGTGAAAATAGTATTTCTTTACAAACTTTTTGCTGTAATTTTATTATCTCAGATTACATTGGACATAGTTTTGCGATTTCTTAAATGAAATAAATAGGTGTTCCAAGTTGAATAGTTATTTTTCCACAAGTAAAATGAGATCAAAACAAGTAAGGATGACGAAGACAACTAAAAATAGAGGATACGAGACATATTCTCGATAAAATAATTAAAAAAACAACATAAAGCTGCGAAATTTTCTCCATGTAAGCTAATAATAATTTTAAGTCAAATAATTCAAAATTTCGTCACTGGGTAGAGAATGTTTCAAACTATCATTTAAAACATTTTGGGGGTACTTAAATAGCGTAAATATAATTAATCACTAAAATATCTTAAATCGACATAAATAAAGAGAGTAACATGTACTTGTTTTGATATCAACTTGAAAACACACCTCACCGGCCATTTAAATGAAATAACTGGAATTACAATTGATGGTGTAGTACACTGCGTCTTATGGAGGAAACATTTATTAGAAAGAGATCAACATTTAAATCACCAAAGTGAAGGAAGATTACTTTGATTTGTAGTAAATTTTCCGTATTGTTTTATACATTACTTTTATCTGTAGGTCACTAGACATTTGAGAAAACTGTTTAACTTTTTCTGATGTGAGATGCATAAATCACGAAACAGTTGTGCTTGGCCGCCATGTTTGTACACGCTCTTTTTTTACTTCAAATGAAACCAGCGAGTTCCTAAATATTGTTTGTACTCTATTATTAATTGATAGATACAAATTAAATCATGTTTTTTCTTCATTAATTTAAAACAATTACAAAAAAATTAAAGAAAACATTTATACATCTGCGTTATTTGACGATCTTGGAGTGTTGGTTCCACCTTTACCCCAGTCGCTCTGACGCACATAACACCTTCAAGTCATGCTTTCACCACATACCCAATCGGTGGAAGAACCAATGGAGGTGAGGTGTTAATAGTACCGATGAATCCCACAGACAGCAGCACCTCCACGCTTCCGTCATCACGTCTGAGGGGTAGATTGATGAGGTGGCATTAGATGCGGTGTCTGCCGAAGAAGGGGAGAGTGATCCCAGAAAAAGAGAGAGAAGGATCGCACGAATCGCAGCCAATCGCCTCGAGAAAAATTACTCGAATTATAAGGCAGATGTGTTCTGATTGACGCGTGCTTATTCGACGCGGAATGCTTGCCAACATGGCGATGTGAAAGGGGAACTCGACATTGGCGAGGGTTTGAGATTAAAATAGTAATGTATGAACCATCGGAAAATGAAATCCACGTTCTGGGATGTGTTAATGCATTGTATGCATGATTTACGAAAAAAAAGTTATTTCTTTTGACTTGATACGACGGCACAAAAATTTCTAATTCATGAAATGAAATAAATAAATATACAAATGAATTAACTGTAAGAAGACAGTTACAAACTACGTATGAGCACGTGGAGGACAATAACATAATTTACTCACCGGATGCAAACACGGGACCGTCTCATCAATTTTGATGAAGCACCCTAAGGTTTAACATTTTAGCTGAATCCTAAGATATGAATAAAAAACGTTAGCTACGTGTTATAATATCAACAGAATATCAATAAATTTGCATTTAATAGAATACAAAATGTTATTTCACAAATTATTATTGTTATAAATTCTTTGAATTATTCGGAAAATATTGTTTATAAATTGTAATTACAAAAATAACTCTATATTCGATATTAAATATTACAATTAATGAGACCATTGCCCATAGGCAAGAACATATAGAGCCTATATATAAAATCTTTCAATAAAAAACTGAAGAAAAACCTATTTAAGGATAAGTCTTAACTTAAAAATAAGTCTTAACTTAAAAAAAAGTTAAGGATAAGTCTTAACTTAAAAAAAAAGGGCTCCAATGACCTTTGATGTCGACATGAGCCGTAAAGCCCCACATAAAAAAAAAAATTNTGAAGAACTCGTCCCTCCCCTAGCGACCATCACCGGCCAACCTGCCGGATTTTCCTTTGTTTGTCCGACGGCTGTTATGTATGCAATGTTCAAATCAATACGAAAACAATAAATTCAAGACCAGTTATCCTTATTTAAAACAATATATATTTTGAATCGAATATTTCACGTACATATTTCTTCCGTGTACCCTACACGTGGAGAATATATGTGATAACTTACGGTCAGGTGAAAATGGCGACCAGCCGGGACTCGAACCCGGGTATCTTGCTTGGATCGCAAAGGTGTTAACCGCCACGTGTGGGGTACACGGAAGAAATATGTACATAACGAACTTTAACACGTAGGTACGTGTGAAACCGGTCTTAAAGTGCACACAGCATAGTGTGCCACCTGGTTCACTTATCTCCTGTATGGGGATGTCTCTCAGGTCTTCCGGGGTTTACGTCTGGGTGGAAATGGTGTACAGTTGTGGTGGTGTAGCGGTTAACACCCTTGCAATCCAAGCAAAAGACCCGGGTTCGAGTCCCGGCTGGTCGCCTTTTTTCACCTGACCGAAAGTTATCACATTTTCGACCACAATTACAGCTTTCTTTTATAGAGTGTAAATACTTAAATATGTGAATCGTTGAAGGTTTCTAACTTCGATTACTCTCTCAGATTTAATAGGTACAAAACAATTTTCTCAATTCAATTTTTTTTCAATAAAATTAAGATATACGTGATAAATAGAAATCTTACATACAACTACTACTTTCGAAACAAAAATTCTGAAAATCACACATTTAAGAGATATATCCANTAACTTCGATTACTCTCTCAGATTTAATAGGTACAAAACAATTTTCTCAATTCAATTTTTTTTTCAATAAAATTAAGATATACGTGATAAATAGAAATCTTACATACAATTACTACTTTCGAAACAAAAATTCTGAAAATCACACATTTAAGAGATATATCCATGATTTTGCACTTGAAAAAATAACTACATGCAATTCTGAATCACGTTTCTTAACCATCGTGCTCACGTGATCAAGGGAATTTTTTTTTCTTCATTTTATTTTCTGTTTTATTCATCTTGTGTTATTTATTGTTTCGAGACACAATTATGAATTCTTTGTACACAAAATAATAAATATGTAATACTCCTTGTTTTTTCTTAAAGTATTATTACTACAATCACGTTCTGAATTTCCCAGATTCAAAGATATTTTATGTTCGTATAACATTTCTTGGTGCCTAGAGTCCACGTAGGTCCTTAGTAGGCACTGTTGGGTATGCAACGCTTTTTGTATCTAAGTACTCTAATCGAGTACCTTATGGACACAGAATTCTTTATAATACACAAGTATTACGTAGATGTGAATTAGTTTTCACTCCTAAAATTGATATGTTTATTTATTGATTTATTTGTTTTGAAGAACACTTGTACATCCCCATTCTGGCCCGGGATTTCGTCCGGGTAGTGGCGGATTTTTCATAGGCGGGAATGTCATTTAATACTTTTGTTATTATTTATCACGAATTTTGACTGCACATTATATCTACGATTCATTTTGAATAATAAATTGATAACAATACGTATTTGATTAAATTTTAAAGTATTAAATCCACCACTGCCCTTGGGTCCTTGATTAGAATTGACGGGGTGGTCCCTTGCTTGTTTCCTGAGAGTGTTTAGTTTATTATCCCCCACGTGGTCACACGTATTTTGCAACTGTTTTTTGACAAAGTCTATTTATTCTTTTACATCATAACCCTGTACCTCAAGAACATACCTAAAATATTCCACTTCATCCAATATCATTCTCTTATTATTATTACTTTTTTCTCAACTACTCTCTTCTACCTGATCTTTCCACCTTGAATTGGTTTCATCTTATCATGCTCCATTTTCTTGTGACGTTCCATTTTTAGCTGTGTCAATAGATGAGGCACATAAAGCGTTCCGCATGATACATTTATAGTTTTTATTTCATGATAAACTATTTGTTCATTTACGTAATATGAGTCGCTGAATCAGATAAAGTGAACATAAACGTAATCACTGTGAATGTCTATTGTTTTCTCATATTTTTTTTCCATTTTCATCTAGCGTTAGTAAACAATTTACATTTAAGGAAATAAAAAATTTTAATACAAAGACCGAGGGTTACTTGTAGCAAGTTCTAATGTTTCCGTATTGCCTTTTTTCGCTTTATTGATAAGTTTCATGACGAGGAGGTAAATTGCGATTTCATAATCTTTTTCATTAATTTTAAAACCAAAACTTTGTATTTTGCGTTGATTTGAAATCAATTTTAATTTAAGAAGGGTATCCCTTGATTTCATTAATTAAGGAAAACATGTACAATATTAATATTGAAATACTTTATACGTGGAAAATTCAGAATATTTGTTTTCAAAATGAATCTTCATGCCATTTTTAAGTCCTCGAAAACAAATTGAAACGTGTTAATCTTATTTTGACCTTTCAATATTAGTGTGAACACTGTTACGTGTTTTGAGAGAATGTTGATTTATAGGAATGAATGCAACATACAATGCGTTTTAGATTATTATCGTCCTGAAAGATGAAAACATTTAAAACCTGTTTAAGTGTTAAGAGATTTTCCTTGTTTATCTTTAAGATTGAATGAACATTCTAATTATGAAGTAACTGACATAATAATTATTCTACTATTTCATTATATTAGCTGTTGCTTTATTTTCTCTTACATTTGAAGTTCATCCGTCCTCTGAATATCTGTATTTTCAAAAACCTTTTTTTCACTTCTTCCTTTGTTTTCTCCCTTATTTCGTTATTTCATCTTTCTTTTCTTCTTCCTTTCCTTCTTTATTACTCTCCTGTTTCTTTCCTTCGTTCTTTCTTTCCTTCTTTCCTCCTTTCCTTCCATCTTTCTTTCTTTCTGTTTCTCTTTTCCTTCCTCGACCAGACACTAGTCCTTCACTCGTGGTCGCTGTATCCAATTTTTCGACCTCACCCTCTGTAATTCATTTTTCATTACTAACAATGGCCCTGGAGTAACTTCCTGCCGGATTCCGCGCAAATGAACTCGAACCTATAAATAAAATATGTATTTATGGGTAATAAACCCCCGGAGTCTTGGTCGTGTTCGCTACGAAGAGAAAGGAAGAGACGCGCAGCGCGTGGCGACTGTTCGTGTGATAGTTCCCTTCCTCGCCATCCAGACGAGCGGAGCGCTGCAGTCGCGGAATGGGATCGTCTGCCCTCAGGACCCATTTGAAGGAGACGGTGGCAAAGAAATTCTTCCTCTCGGCTCAAGAGCACAAATGAAAGAGTAATTGATGAAGGTGAAGTTTAATTTAATTTTTGAAGTAGATTGCATGGAACTATTCATTTGGAACAATGTTTACAAATCAGTATAAATTTTACATCAGAACTTGGGACTTGTAATAATTCTTGATGAGTTCTCGAATTGGGAAGGACTGAGAAGATAAAATGTTAAGGAAGGTACAACAAAGGAAGGCAACAAAGTTAATAAGGTATTTGTTATTGTTTTGGAAACAAAACTAGGCTTCAATGTTTTGATATACGAAATGATAGGTCATTTACATGTTCATCACGATAAATTATCAGCGAAGACAAGACCCATATTCGTCGTGAAAATGTGATTTAATATCGGTCACAATAATCTTTATCAGTATTTTTTATATTAAAAATCAAAACTATGTAGTAATTGATTTCATTTCCTTTCAGCCGTTATTATCAAATTTGAGGTCTTAAAACAAGAATCCGTTTTATTAACACTATAATCGTTTTATTTCTTTAAATACGATATTTCAAAATAAACGTTCATTTTTTTCATCGAAACAATTTTACTATAATTTTCAAGCACGCCACCAGATGATTCTTCTTCTGCTCATTTTTATGAAGCACCTAAAACAAAGAAGGCGCGAAATGTTGCGAAGTTCCTACCATTGTTTCTCAGCGCTGAAGTCGCTCCCGTCCCTTGACGAGCTAATTTTCTTACGGATTCACTTTCCGCCGTGACCTTATCTAAAGCTAAATAGGAGCAGAGTCTTTCTCACTTCTCATGGATGAGTTTTAGAGAAGGTCGTTAAGGGAAGGAGGGAGGGAAAATGAGATACTTTAAGAGCGGTGACTTTTGAGTTGATGTTTTATGCGGATCTAGGGTGCAACTAGGTCACGGCATGATAAGTCTATTCGTGCACGTAATCCAGAACAGCTTACAATCTGAAGTTACAGGCAGAATATCCCTCTGTAGTCATTGTAATTTGACGAAATATGGGAGAACCTTAAGAAAACGTGTTAACAGGGCAGGTTTAAGGAAAAAACATATTTTGTTTTTTATAAATATTATTTATAATGTGCAGATACATTAAAGTCAATCAATAACATTGATACAACGCTGATTTATTTTCAAGATCACATGATGAGTAACATATTTTAATTATAGATAAGAACGTCGTTTCGTGGTTATAGTTTATCTTCAGGTTCTTTGGAAAAAGTACTTAAGATGAGGTCTTGCACAAAGATGAACTGTTTTGAAAAAAACTGTTACAGGCCATATTGGATAGGATGTATTTGCATAGCATACCTGCAAGCTATATCCTATTCGCTACCCACATGCAAGTTACTTCTGCGCATGCTCAGAAATTAGTGGTACTCTAACGCTCTTAGCGTAGTACGTTACAACGCCTCAGTTTGCGTACGATGTTAGTGGTACGCTAGTGAGAGAAGACATGGCGGATTCTGGTCTGGATTTGATGTTATGTGTTGGTATCAGAAAGGGTATGCGAGAGATTTGTTAGTTGTATGTGCACATGTTGGTGTACTCACAGTACAGTTTACTTCTGTACTCATACATAGATGTAGTTTGTTTTGTTTTACAAGTTTTAGTATGATTTGAGTGGAAGGTACGCTATGCAAAATGCATCGCTTACACTAGTTCTTTCCATATACGTTACGCGGTTAGTGTCATCAACGTAACCTATACGCTAGAAAGCGTCAACGTTATGCAAAAACTCTGTATTATCATAGATGAGAATAAGTAATATGTAATTTTTTTTTGATAACTTTCGGCCAGGTGAAAACGGTGACTAGCCCAGAATCGAACTTGGGACTTTTGATCCCAGGGGTGTTAGCCACTAAGCAGTTCTCCCGAGTTTCATTTTCACCTCGCTGAATGTTCTCACATATCTTCTCCACGTGTCGGTAAACGAAAGAAATTTATGCATATTTTTTATTTACAATATAAAAAAAGGTCATGATAGTAGCATGATAAAAAAGATTCAATATGCTCAAAACGTATCATGTACGATGAGAAACATCCACAGAAAATTTCCTGAAGTAATGTTTTTGTAACAGAAGTTGTGAACATCGGAGATAGCGAATAGAAGAGCGAGAAAGCCATTCGAAAAGAGATAACAGCTCCCAGGGTGTTATTTATTGGTCAAGTTTGCTGACTGGTCAGCGGTGCTTCAACCAGGTATGTGTGTTCCATCCTTGTCTTGGGGAGTGTTAACCGTCTCTCCTTTCATACATATATTGACTTGCTTGCGAGCTGCCGAAGTGAACGGACGTCTATGTAAGAGCTCCGCTGTACCTGCGTGTTTTGGTGTTCAGTCGTTATCTGAGTGTTCACGACGTAAAATTTTTGAAAGTGTAACTTGTTCACGGGAGTAAACGGTAAAGAAGACAAGCAAGACAGAATTTGTCTTTTCAAGATTAATTATGTGGAACTGTGGCGAGCGGCCATCGGTCGTTGGGTAAGAGGTTCCAGGTCAACAGGGGACCGGAGCCAATACAATATAAAATTGTATTTAATATGCATGCTGAGTGCGGCAGTAATTGCCACATTATTATTAATTGGTGGGATGGAACCTGGACCTCCCACTATTGATGTCAACGAGAAAATTCGGGCCAGTCTGAGGCAGGTTGTAGAGAGGCAGGACGGACACTCCACGCTCTTGCAGGAGCTTCTGGGCTTCCGTGAGAGAGTGGAGAGTCTCGAGCTCCGAGTAAGAGAAAGAGAATTTTTATCCCTCTCGAAAGATCGATTACTTGGAGAACCAGTCTCGAAGAAAGAACCTTTTGGTCTTCGGAGGAACTGCGCGGCAGAACATGGGCCGACTCGGAGCGTTTGGTCCATGTTGTTGCAGCGCAGGCGGGAGTGCAGCTAAGAGAGTACGACGTGGAGCGTGCTCATAGCGGGGAAATTGGCCTCGTGCAAGAAAAGGGATGAGCTCCTACACAGAGCAGCGCATAATTTGCGAGATGCACCGATACGGGTGTCGGAGGACTTGTCCGCGCTCGTGAGACACACTCGTAAATTAGTCACAAAATATGGAAAAGAGGACATCGAGCTTCTTTGAGGTTAGACAAGCTGGTCGTGGACGGACGACGATACACGCTGTCCGAGCTGCAGGAGGTGAGCGGGCCGAGCCCTCGGAGTGCCGCCTACCCCTCCCACCTGGCGCTCGCCCGCAGCGGTGCGCCACCCTCCGGAGAGTCCTTTGGTGCACAATCCCTCTCCACACCCCCTGGACACCGAAGCGGCACCTGAAAGGATGCAAACAACGGTCGTGATAGCGGCGCATGCATCTCCCGCCCGGCTTTCGTCACCAGCACCTCTCACCATGCCAGCACCCCTACTCCTCGACCGGCGTGAGACGAGGCGGAATGCGAGCAACCTTTGGCCAGGGCAATGTGTGGCAGGTGCCGCTGGGAGGGGAGGACAGTCGAACAAGTGTAAGTCTTCTATCATTTCTATCGTCTATTTCTCTATCATAATACAACATTAAGATGCCCTGTACGCCAACATCTCTATTGTAAATTTAATAGAAAACAATTGTTTAAGCCATATTTTACCTCTGACAGTGTGCATTATCGCGCACTTACAAAATATTATGAATATGCTTATGAGGAAAATGACTTTGATGTATTTCATTTATATTTATTGTTAAATATAAAGTGAGATGTCCAGTTACTACATACATCATTGCTTATCAATGAGGGTGTACAATGAAATCGGTTATGATTGTCGTTCTAAGGAGTATTTCTTTTTTTACATTTCCTCTCATACTAAGGGGATGAAATTTCAAATACGCACAAGAAAGGAATATTCTACATTCTGAAAGATTGACTAAAAATCCAAAATATTATCGTAAGTAGAGAACAAAGGAAATGTAAGGAAGGAATCTAAAACACTGATAAAAAACGAAAAGAATACCTCTCCAGAATACATAAAGTTAAGATGAAAAAGCGAATACTTTTTTATCTCCACTTTTTCGTTATTCTTTCGTTTACATCGCATTTCCGGAGCACTGCTTCAAGAGTTCTGACTGCGCTGTAAACTTCGTGATAAAATGCATTCCTCCCTTCCTCTATTCGCATCCTCCCCATCCCCACCCCTACTACCACCCTTCTTTACCATCGAGGCTTTACGATGCGCTTACAGCCCTAAACCATTTCTGTAATGAACGAAACGCGGAGAAATCTTCGTGCATGCATGTCTTTTTCTCTCTTTTTCCCCTTCTCTCCTCCCTCTTCCTGCTCCCTTATTCTCACACCCCCAACCCTCATTGACTCCTCTCCCTCTAAGCACTCCGCTCCACTCCAGCTCATCTCGCTCGTAATTTTTATTCCATAGTCGTCTTTATTGCTTTAAGCAGTTTTGATAATGTTGCTATGTAATATTTAAATTCAGGTGGAAGCTGAAACCTTGATGCAAGGCAAACGCAAAGTCTGAGTAGTAAAACGAAATCCAGAGTTTTTATCGCCTAATGGGCTTTTAAAGGTCGACAGAAATGGGAAGTCATGTATAGTGCTTCGTCGTACCTGTTTCAAATGAAGCAACTAATGAGTGTAAGTGAAAATGTGAACTCTATCAGCAAAAATTCCCCCTCAACCTCCAGAAAAATTCCACTTTATAGTACGGGAATTCTCTTCAATAAATGCTCGAGATAATTATTAATTAATAGTTTGTTGCATAAAAATGATATTGATTACAATTGATTCCAACCACTATGTCATAAGTATTCCATACAGTGTATTGTATCTCAAACATATTTAAAGATGTGGTTAGCTTTTTTACATTGTAGAATTAATCATGAGTCTATTGAGAAGTGCAAAAGCCCAAACGACTCAGTCAATAAACATAGATTAAAAAATAGCGTCATCCTCAAAATTTATGGACACATGAACTTCATGTCATCACCACTCTACCAACACTTCAGTTTGAATGGTTCGTAATGAATGATATGGTGAAGGGGTATGATGTCTCAGATAAATGAAATCTACGCTACTTCCTTTTTCTATTAAACCTTTTAAATTATTTCAAATCTTCCCTCTATTTCAACCTACGTTCAACCACTGATTTTCTCCTGCTTTTATAAAACTTCATTTATTGTACATTTTTTTACGTTTATGTATTATTTTCTGATTAGGTTAAGACGAAAACCCTTCTTTTTTACGTAACTACACCATGTGTATTTCTGAATTTGGAAAGGGAATGTTTCGTTACCGGGGAACATGATGAAAACCTCAACTTATTTGTCCGATCGGAGGCTCCAATTCGCGTAGTCCAGGGGAGTTCTGTTTGTTGGGAGAGAACACGTCACCATGATGTCACCGCTATTTGTCCAAATAACTTCCCAGGTTCCACATTTAAAAAATCTATCATAGATATCGTGTACCAATTGGGGTAGATGTTTGCTGTTGTCATATGCGACGATCTTGTGAGGAGTCTCTCGAATTTTCCTCCGCGTAAGTGACGAACTCGCAAATTAACATGAAACGAACACCGCCAGATTCGTCCATATATTCTTTCTCTATAAACAGTAAATGTCGAAAATTATAAGGATGTAGATTCTTTGGTTTGAATCAAGTGTTGTCATTTTAAGAATGTACTGATGATGTACTGTCGTAGAAAAACCTTTGTCATTTAAGATTGCTATTGTAACCTAAATAAAATTTGTTATTAAAACTTTGATGTTGAAGAACTTATACCATTAAATGAGAGAGAAAAAAAATATTTGTTCAGAAATGTATTATTGATATTCAGTTCTATTCCTTCATACAATAGTTAAATATAAATGATAATATCTTCGCTCGGATGGCTCACAAAATAGTCATATGATTTTCAGCCAATTGTACATTTTTTTAAATATAGTATGACCACGCATATTATGATCTTGACGAAATGAATTTAAAAAACATCATTTAATTTTTTTTCTCAACCGATTAGAATACTTCCCTTGTACATTCTGTGTAATTGGAAAGTAAAAATATTATTCGTAAAGGGATTGAACCCATGGTAAACTTAATCAGATACACTGCTGTGTAACCATTAATATAACGAATGATAATTCTATACGTAACTATTTTGCTAATTTGGTAACTGCTCAGTTTACGTTGCCCGTATATGATTTATGTGTGTGTGTCCGGGTTTAAGGAGTGATTCCTAATTTTATGGAAACGACATGCTATATTTAAACAGTAGAACACTCGTAGATTTTAACAATTTGTCTTCAATTGTCTCAATGTCTCGAATATTTACGTCTGAGTGCCGGGTTCGATTCCCCGCCGAGAAAGTTATATTTTCATTCTTTTTTGTCAATATGATCTGTCTGATTATACTTTCCTCGTGTATCTAACATCTCTGTTGTATTTATTTAAATAACATCTTTTTTCAATTAAAGGACAAATTTTAAGTCAGATGTCTCGAAAAACGCCGGGTTAATCAGTTTGGTCTGCTGTTGGTGGCGAATATGAGTTTTCGGATTCTTCACAAAAATATGTCGCGGATGGCTCTTTCCGTGACGCAGCGGATGGTCAGTTAAGGAGGTTCAACAGGAAATGCGGTGGTCAACTCCGCTAGAACAATATTTTAATATTCCACGTCCTTGATTCCCGTAGTATCCGTTCAGATTTGTCAACGCTGAACACGTAATTCGGCTTATTAATGTCACGTGTGTTAACTTTAGTGGCGAAGTGTTATGTGAGGAAAATGTCTAAAATGGAAAATGATTAGAAAAGGTTTTATTGACAGGGAAAGATGGTGACTGACAGGNAAGAGACGGAAAACAATAAACTAACTATATTCAATAGCAATCGTTGCTTAGATAGGCCTACCCTCAAAACAATGAATATATGAAATCGAGAATTATTACACAGGAAATAAAAGAAATATGAAAAATTAAAATTAGGTGGTAATGGTGTATTCAATTTTTACTTATCTTGAAATAACTATGATATTCAGAAAATATTTGGAGATGTCCAAAGCGGTTTTCGGCAACTTATGTTATCATAAGTTACATAAGATCAAAGTTAAAAGAATGTAACAAAATTGGGAAAATAATAAAAATTAAAGATAATAAAAGTAAAAATATATGAAAAATATGTCGAGCTAAGAATATAAACATATATTGATGTTTCTTATTACTACTAACAATTATTTGGTTCTGACTATTACCTTCATTTCAAGTAAAATACGAAAATATCCGTAAAAAATTTACAAATAAAATTCACGCATTGTATTGGGCAAACGTTCAAGTTTTTAGTAAGAGAGAATTCTTGTTATAATAAATTTATTGTCAAAAAAACAGGACAAACTGCGTATGACCACGTATGGACAATAAACTAATTTACTCTCCGGAAGCAAGCAAGGGACCATCCCATCAATTCCAATCAAGGACCCTAAGGCAGAAGTGAATTCAAAAATTTCAGCAAAAGTTCCTAGATAAGATGAAAAGTTAGCTGCGAGTTATAATACTAAAGAATATCCATATGTTTGTAATTTAACGCAAAAAATGTACATAAACAACTTATCGAACTATAGATTCTTATGAGTATAGTGTTTAAAAATTATAAGAATTGAAATAACACTAAATTCACGACTTATTGTTACAATAAACACGCCCCTAGAGAACCTAGAGAACCTGTATAAGAAATCCACCTCCACCCGAAGGAAGACCGGAGAAAAACCCGGGCCAGGATGGGGCTACAGACTTTCAGAATTCAAAAGAGCTACAGAGTTAATGTACACAACCGTGCCAAAGTTGAGTACACATAAAACTAAATATGAATCATAAGACAACACAATCATGCAAGAAAATAGATTTTTAAAAATAGATATAAGTTATTTAAAAAGTACTACAGCAATGGCGTGATAAAGTACAAGACGGATTTAACTTTTATTAAAATCAATAAATTCTTTTACAGTGTAGAAGCACTGGTGCAGGAGGTAGTTTTTAACCGCGGATTTGAAGATATTCAATTTCATAATATATTTTATATTCTTGGGCAGGGAATTATATAGAATGATTCCCGAATGATACGGTCCTTTTTGGCAAAGAGTGGTTGACACTCTAGGGCGATGAATATTATTCCTATTGCGAGTATTGCGTTCGTGAACGAGACTGTTTCGTATGAAGCAAGGGTGGCACTTCAGTAATTCGTTCTTAACAAACACGACCGTTTCGTAAATATAAATGCAGGGAAGTGTTAAGATATTTAACTCCTTGAATAAAGGTTTACAAGAGTTTCGAGTGTGAGATTTACAAATTATCCGAACTATCCTCTTCTGAATTCTGAAAGTTTGCATACTCTGACCGGAATTACCCCAGAAGGTAATGCCGTAACGTAAATGNTAACGTTTGCAAAATATATGCAACGGGAAATACGTGGACTAACTGCGTTAACTAAGATTCGGAATGCGTTCGGAAAATATGGCGCTTGTAGTGGAAAAGGATTTTCTAAAACCGTGTTGATCGTTAGAGAGTATGTTATTTATAGATACATATTAAATGATACATATTTATAGATACATGTTAAAGATACATATTAGAAGAAATATTATGAAATGATATTAAATTAAAATGTGTTAGCTTAAATTGAAATATTTTGGTCATATAGTTATTTAAAAAGAAATATATAAATATTGAGAAACAAATAAAATTCTTAACATCAATCCTTATCTGTAAGTTATAGTGGATATATGTCTCAATGTTTGGAAGTCGTTACATTGCGGTTCCTATCCCTTTTTTGTTCAAACAAATGCACCTCATGAACGTGTTATACGCGCGACAATGCAACATCTGACAAGATCAAATGTAATTACATTGTAAGGGCTGACGTTGAGGACATGGAATTTTGTATTGTTTCGACACCAATACATCAATATTCCATTTAATAATCCACCTTAGTCCATGTTTTCGACAGTTTTTGTTAATTCAAACCTTTTCTTATAACTGAAGTTAATTTTACTCAGTTCTCACTGCTAATTGTTTCTATAATCAAAAATATTCGGAAGGTCATCGTATCTTCGTAAGAAGCCATGTCAATTGAATCGAAAAACTGAAGAATTGGTTTTGCGATTACTTGCTTCAAAACCGTTGAATCGCTCAAAAAAAACGTAACAATATTCGGCAGATCCAAATGAATTAGTGTGCCGAATTTCACAGCATTATATGTATTTCTAACAAAGCAAGTATTACACACGTGTTAAAATGAACTAAGATACTATAAGTGCCATTAGAATATGCAGCTAATTTATAAGTAGGTAATACGTTTGCTAATAAACCTCTCTCACGCCTTGCGTAACGACGTCTTCTTTCTTCTAAGCGTTGTTGCCTTCGTTCATCACGTTGGCCTCGTGTTTCCATTGCACGCAGTTGTAAATTCCGAAGGCTGACTTCTTTGTTGCGTATTTACTTCAGCTATTCGCTGACTTGCTATTCGTTTATAATTTGCCGACAAATTAAAATACGCCCAAGATCAGTGATGCATGGAGTTGGGACACGTGATGGTCTCGAATGCGCACGTTTTTTTGTTCGTAGAATGCTGCAGTGCTGCCGCCGGTAGCATCCGTTTATACTTTACATATATACTTTTGGTATGTGGATTTTCACCAAATTGGTACCTAGCCCATTGGATTCTTGGGGTAAGAATCCTCTTATATACCAAATATGGTGAACATTCTTAGAGCCGTTTCCGAGATGTACATTACATACATACAACAATTGCTCGTTTAAGAGTAGTAGATATTATATTTATAAAGTTGTGTGGAGATAAATAAATGAAGGTGGTGTAACAGTCAGCTACGATACAAAAAAAAACGTGATTGGTGAGGTTGTCGACGAAGAAATGGTCAGCGATATACAAAAGAAGGCAGGTAGACGAAGTATAAATGGCGACGACAACAAGAAGCTTTGCCAATGTTTTGCGCTTGCGAATCGGCAACTGAAGGAGTATAAGTTGGGGTGAAGGTGGGAGGAACGAACGAAGGAACGGGCGGACGCGTCAAAAGGCGAAACGAAACAGCGCCACCGTGCATCCCAGAATTGGATCCTGATTCGCTATAAACTTCTCCTGTATCATTTCTCTTACTTTCACGGAAGAGATCCCGCGGCGATTTTTCTTCTTCCTGTTTTGAGCTCAAAGAGAAAGACGTTCGTCGAAGGCGATGGAGGGTGGGGAAAAACTTTGTGTGGAGTTTAGAGGAGTGGGTGGAGGAACGGAGTAGGAGGGAGGTGAAGTTAGAATTGGAATGGCTGATTGGTGCCAAGAACACTATACGCATTTCAGAACACTTTATCTTTTTTTTATTTCGTAAATACCCATGTAATCTACAGACGCAGAAAAATTACTCATTAACCGAATTCCCGTAATCATCATCAAATAAATCAATACGCAAATGTTCCAGAACATTTTAATTCCAGAACTGGACAGAAAAAATGAACTATCGTATTTTCAAGCATTAAAAGATACGTCGGTGATTTTCTTATTAAGGAAATAGTTAAAAACGTACGACCCTTTTTTGGTCGAATAAAAATATTATTCGTCCAAAAATTGTCGTACAATTTTAACTATTTAATTAATAAGATTACCGAGTGGACATTAATAGAGTCGATGATTTTCTTTTATCTTTCATTTTTTCATTTCCAAGATGACAGCATTCAAAACTTGCTCCAAGAAAAGACAATATTTGACTAATTTATTTGAAATGGATTAAATCTGACTACTTGAGTCCTGACAACGGTAGGTGAGTAATAAACAATTCATACGGAATTCAATGTGAGTTATGGAATGCTCCATTGTATAGTATTATGTTGTTCATTAATATCATAGTGTAATATCATGTCATTGTATTCATAATTGTTTTAATGTCCAATTCACATTGTTAATGCTTGATATGAAATGAAGTGAAACTTGAAACTTACAATCTGAAGATATGGGGGAGAGTAGCATCTGCCATATTATTCAGTAAATAAAATAAACATTCGTATTTTCATTCAAAATATTAATTCGATTAAATTTTTCTGGTACATATTTTTATGAACAGATTTTCGAAATATACCTTTTTCTCCCGTCATTTTAACTAAATATCAAAAATGAGATATCTTTACCAAGATTAGTATCTGAACAGGGATGTCATCGTAATCTTAGATTTTAACTATGTGTCATTTATTTTATAATTTGGCGTAAAATTCAACTTTAATTGGAATGGTGAATAGCTCACGACGTATCGCATAGGTGACACTACTCACGGCTTGAATATCGATTTAGTCCACTATCATAATTACATTAATCGCGTTGTTTTACCTCAGAGAAACTGGATAAACGTTGTACATTTCCTAGCTAAATCCGTGCGAGTTAACTGCTCGAGAAATGTAATAAAACTAACATTCTGTAATAGCGTACTCACCTTCTACCTCTGGTGACGGTGGTTCAAACCCTGTCTGATTAAGGTGGGATTCACGGAGGTGGGCGAAGAGGGGTTTGCGGCAGGTTTTCTTGGGGTGAGGATCAGAACTCTCAATTATCACGTCTCAGGTAGTCAAGTAACATCCTTTTCAAATAAGTGAGTTAAGTAGCTTCTTTTCTTGACGTAGTAATTAAATACTGTTGTACTAGAAAGGATGCTCTAAAATGCGGTATTTCATTTGTGTGATTTGCTCCGTCCGGTTACAAAAAAAGAGCTTAAATTTTATGGGACATTTATGTATTAATGTACATGATGATTTTCTGCTTTCATGAAACGGTGAACTTACTAATAAGTACACTCTTATGAGTATGACTGCGAAATCTTTGCACAGGCCTACTAGTTGCCTATACCTTGAATTTCACATGAACTTGGCTTGGTTTCAAGAGGAAAATAGATTGGTAACGTATTTGAAACATTTTTTCAACACACTTTTATTCGGAAGTACTGAATCAGCGAAGATTATGTTGTAAGATATGAAGTGGAGAATGTGAGACACATTGGAGAAGTGCACAGATAGTCAGTTTGAATTTCCTATCACAGATCTATCCAATAGTTTAAACTTCGTTTATAAGACAGTTCTGATAGTAATAGTACATTCACCAGTAGTATAGATCAAACTTATAGAGACAAACTCCTTTTTGTTTTTACATACATAAATGAGAGCAACATTTTAACACCTATCCGTAACATAATTTGCTTTTACATGGTTCAAAAATAAAAATTTGGTGTACGATTTAACTTAAAAATTTTCTTTTGTTATATTTTCACCTACAACATAAGATGTATTATGGTTGCATCGAAACAGAAATATTGTATACACACTTAAATGAATAGAATATGTCTAACGTCAGAACCAAAAATAAATTATGAAGTCTTTAATTTATATGTGGGGCACATGTGAGCAAATATTTATTGAATCTATAACTGATGAGCTTTCAGCTCGTACACTAACATAATATTTTTGGTGAACATTGTTAAGCTATCAACAATATTTCCTTGCTTACACCTGTGTTATTTGTCTGTAAGAAAAAAACAGAGCTAGTTATCCACAATCCAATCAATTATTATTTGCTTCTATTTTATGTTGCTGTACACAATTCAAGCTTGACCTAACCCTTTTTGAAGCTAAAATAAACTAATTTTGATATATAAAATATGTTATAATGCTAATGGATAACTATGTTTTGAATAACAGCATGGACACAGTAATATTGTCGAGAAAATGGACCATATTATTTCAAAGGGTAGTGACGTCTGGAACTTTAGGATACTTTCCCTCCACCCCTAATGAGCACACCGTTCGGCCTCTCCGAGGTTAAGCTATCAGTCACCTACTCGACCCCAAAAATTGACAATATTACTTTTATTTCTCGTTGTATTTCCATTATAATTCTCTCTTGAACTGCAAATAAAATGAATCCAATTACATTAGAATTAAAGAGAACAGGATCTATCGTAAATGGAAAAAAGAACTTTTCTTATACCCTTAATTTTGTACAATGTTTAGATTAATTTTCTTTGTATTTATATGTAGATCGAAAAAATAATATTAAAATTGTAATAAAAGGTGAAATGAAAAAAGTAACATTGTCAGTTTTTTTGGGTTCAGCAGATGACTAAGAACTTAACACTGGAGAGGCCCAATTGTGAGTTCATTAGGGGTGGAGGAACCAGCAGAGTTCGGGGATGAGTCCGAAGCTGCCACTTTCGTTCGCGAATTGTATAAGTGTACTTGACAGTCCTGAGAAATATGATTAAGAGTTATGTAAAAAAAATAGTTCTGTTTGGTTGGTGATTAACAGTTATATACTAAAAAATTGGTCTGTGTGGTTGTCTTTTCGTAATTGACCTGTCCTACCAAAGTTTTATTTTTTTCAATGTTCCTTGTTATACAATAGAATAAAGTATTGACATTTTTAAAACATTTGAATTAATATAATTAATTTTAGTCGCAAACCTAAGGAACTAGACTAATAACTACTTTTAAACCAAACCATGTTATTCTCATTATAAACATTTAAATATTAAAATTATCAATTATTCGTGTGAGCTCCGACTCCCCTATATCCATGCAGAGGATAACATGGAGGTAGTGAAATGTTTTTAAGGAATTTCTTTTTCTTGAAAAAGTTACTGACTGTCGAATAATCTGATTCAAGTGTGGAATGCATTAGCATCAGTGAGATATTATTTTGTTTCACTTTAACGCAAGAGTTTGATAAATATTATGAAAAACCTTTTTGTGATTTTCCCCTTATTTAATTAGCTTCATTTTCTAATTTCATTAGCCGTATTTAATTAGCAATACACCCATTTTCTGATATTTGTAGTGAGGACTATAAATATTCATTACAAAGTGTGCGATTTAGTTGACTGTAATCCAATGGTTGATGTGCGCAACAAACAAGAAAAAGTAAAATAAAGTTTTACTTCCCCGCCGTCTTTAAACTACACTTTAAAAAATATGAATTCAATTTTTCATCCAGTCGTCTTTTGAATCAGAAAAAATTAAAGAAATATACAGAGCTATTTTAAAATAAATAAGTTATTTTGCCTCCCTTCTATAAATAAGTCTTGAAACACAAACGCTTCCGTGGAATGTATCGTTCTGCTTTTAAATCTTCAGTTACGCAATGGTCAATCCATTTAAGCTGTATCCTGCAACATACATATACTGAGAGAGTAAAGCAAAATCCACTTTTTTGTGATATAGAACATTCTCAATGTTGATATCCAATCACCATTTCATCTTTTTGCCAAAACCCTTCTTGGCTAATACCAAAATCCTACTTCACCATAAGCAAAACCTCTCTTAACCAAAACCAAACCCCGCTTGACCAAAACCAAACCCTACTCGACCAAAACCACTCCCTACCTGACCGCAATCAAACCCCCTCTTCACGAACAGCAAACCTAAGTTTCAATCTTTCGATTTTCTAAATCCCAAACACAGAATTTACTGCGGGTATCAACCTTGCTGAACTCAATATTCACTTCATTTTCATTATAAACCAGAATGTATCTCCTCGCTTTCCATGCTTCTCTCACTCCTCACACTCTTTCCCATGCTGTGAGAGGATGCGTCCGCTCCCCAGGCGGTCTTCCTTTGATAGATAGACAGTGACTTGTTTGCGCGCTGCTCAGCGCTTGATTAAATTATATCTGAAACTCTGCGCACACTTAAGATAACACTCGGCGTCTGCTGCTTTATCATCTGCCCTTCGGAGTTATATCTCTCTCTGTTACTTTTGTTCCTTTCTGTCTCACTCTCATCAGGCAACTCTTACGGACGTTCCATCAGTCAGCTCCTCTATGTTCATGTTATCTTTACATTTTTAAAGTGTATTTTACATTTTTGATGTATTTTGTAATATGTTTTCTTATGATAGATTTTTTAAACTCCTGTTTAAATTTCTCCTTCGTATTAGTTGTCGTGTCTCTTTGTTCCAAAGATTGCTCAATTATTCCCTTTCTGATCTTATAAGAAATGAATTCACTACGTTTCTCTTAAAAGATTTAATACTACTTTGATTATTTATTAGTTCTTAGTTATTTGTATTAAGGAACATCTTAAATGCAAATGTATTCCCTTAATTAACTTATTTATTTATCTTAATTAAAGGTGTGCCACAAGTTTCATGTCTAAGGACAAATAAACCAAATCGTCGTAATATAAAAAGACTCATATTCTCTCAGTTTAGGAAAACTACTACATTGGGATATACGAGTCTTCAAATAATTTTTATAGTTTAATTGGACATTTCCAGTGAAGTCCACCTGAGAGATATTCAATTAAAATTACTTTTACATTTGTTCTTTTCACATTCATAACTAAAGAACCAGAGCTCATCGACGAATTTCCTAATGTTCTAAGAATGCAGAAAAAATAAAATAAATATTACTATAAGAACTAGTAATATATTTTATTGGAACTGACTCATCTAACACTGTCGAATTGTAATAGCGATGACAGAGAAGATTGGTGGAGAACGATTTAAATATGATGTAGTTGAGGGGAAGAGTATTGCAATTATTAGAGAAAATTATATAACTTGATAAGGTGATGAGTTAATGGGAAGGAATGCTCATGTAAATTTGAGACTGAAATAACGCACCCATTTTGCGTTTGTGCAGATTGTTAAATGACTCCTATCTAGATGTTATATCGACTCTTAAAAGAACCTTTATAAATCTAGCAAAAAGTCACTTTCTGAATGAGCTTTACTAGTCATTGCATGAGACTGATAAATAAATAATT
Source organism: Laupala kohalensis (assembly GCA_002313205.1). Taxonomy (NCBI): domain Eukaryota; kingdom Metazoa; phylum Arthropoda; class Insecta; order Orthoptera; family Trigonidiidae; genus Laupala; species Laupala kohalensis. Next base: position 192,078 of record NNCF01127389.1, read on the forward strand.
CAAATATGTATCGAAATTAGTAAATTGGGTGATTGCCTGTATGAAATATATATATATATATATAAATAAAATACAAAAATTAAATAAATCAAGTGAATACGAAATAATGGCTCGCCCTGAAAATCTTTTTCCGTAGAGCGAAAAATTTTAAATCTAGATAATCGGAAAATTCTTCCACTTTGCCAACCCCTGCATCCCTTTCGCTCACCAGAGAATCTTCACCCCTTCTTCGTCACTCCTTCAAGCGACGTTTACTACTTGATGGATGCGGGGCCACGCCATCTTAATAGATCTCGACGCACACATCTGCCTCCGCCTTCGTCGCCTCCATTGCCTCCGCCTCCATCGCCGTCCGTCCGTTCGCTGGTTGCGAGGGCGACGGTGTCGGAGGAACATTAATTACTAGACTTTCGCAAAGCACACGCCAGATCTGTGAAGGCGTCCTCTCTCAGCTCCAAGACAAAATATCTAGCAAAGCGAGCTAAAAATTCTTATCTCTATGGTGTTTTATAATTAAGGAGGACACTGAAGTAGAATAGTTGTCTTCTTTAATTTTGAAACTTAGTTAAGAATATTGAACTTTTAGAACGAATATTTCACGTCACATATCAATTCTGCTTATAAGAGGATATACGCTATGAATCAATACGTTTTAGATTAATTGTAAGGTAATCATTTAAGACGTTAAAATTGATTTAATAATTAAAGTGAAGTATCGATTTTTCCATACTCTAGAAATAAAAAAATATACAAACTCAAAATTACAGAAAACGTGAAAAAAAAGTTGTTCTTGAAAAGAATGAGGAACATTTTAATCTCACAGAAAAAGAAATTAAATATTATACCATTTACACAATTATGAAGAAAAATCTATATCCAGGTTTCGATGATCTCGTTTTAAGATTCAAAAATTTACTTTTTACTTTTTATGGATTATATACTAATATTCTCTTGTACTTAACAACCCCGGACATTAAACATATCGTGAATTTAGGTATTAAGCTATTTTGAATTGACTAAAAACAGGCTTTTGTCGAAAAAACATTTTTTATTTCTTAATTCAGAGTAAAATAAAATCATTTTTAATATTTATATAAAATATCAGAAAAAACAAATTTTCAGATTTAATATATTTTTAATATTTTTAAATGATGTGGCTTCACACGTAACAGAATATTTCGAAATGTAACATCACATACCTCGCAAAAAGCAGCAACGCCATGGTATGCAAAATCACAATGGGAATATATTCCAAAGCAGAAGTGGCTGAATCCGAACCAATTACAACATTTCGTGTAAGGCGGGGGGTGGGGGGGGGGGCGAAGCGGCCTCCAGCTTTCGAGGGATGCCCGTAGTCCCAGAGCCTTCCACTTCCTTCCTTCCTGCCTCCCCATGTGTTCTGCAGTTTCCAAGTTTTAATTCATCCACAGCGGCAGCAGAATCCGTGGAATTCGCCGTGTTATTTCTAGCGCTTAAACACGCCACTGCTCCGGCTCCTCCTTTCTACAGCTGTGGAAAGGCAGTGTAAACTATCATTGGGGCCGAGACAAAGCCGTCTGCTTCCGTATCCCTTGGGGGAGAAGCGGGAAGTTTCCTTAGTCCTTGCTTGCGAATTTGACACGAAACGGTTCTGAGGGTTCGGCCTCAATGGCGGGCTCAGTCAGTGCCAGAAGCGACCAGTGCTGACGTGGGGAACATGTTGTCAATGCGCAGGATGTTTTAATGATACCTACACTAAAAATTGTTTAATTTTTATCCATAAATCTAGAGCTAAACTGGGACTAAAATAAATTTAGGTAAAAAATAATCAGTCTTATCGGTTGTTCAATTTTTTTTTTCGATTATATAAATTATTCTCATACCCCAGTTCCCAACATAGTCATTACTTGGGTCTTTATTATCCCTCATGTGAATTAATTATATTTATTACTCTTAAGATTTTCTTAATTTTTTTTCTGTTAAAACTTGTGTCTCTCTTGTTCCATTTTCTTATTTTTTTCTTCTTCTTATTTTTTCTTTTAATTATTTCCGCCGTTCAAAATATCTTTTAACTCTGTTAATCGTGCAGTAATCTCTAAAAATTTCAAATTTCAAAATTCTTTATCATATTAAGTAATTCTCCTCGCTTTTTATACATCTATCGAGTCGTAAAGAACACGGTCCACAGTCTCCTCATCTACATTTTTACATATTGCTTGCACTAAAATTTTGTTCCTCATGTTCGTAAGTGTTGAAAAAATCTTAACCCCTATACCTACATGGGTGGCGTAGTGATATATGATTGAGAGAGTTCGAATCCCCACTCGACCTGACTGGGTGAGTGTCCCAATGAAGTTCAGATATAAAACGTGAGAAAGATACTCGTCTATGCATTGTATTAAACTCAATAAAATTTCAAAATTTTGCTGTTAACGAGAAGAGAATTCTGAGAAATTTCGCTCCATATTTCAATGATAAACCACAACTTTATATCAAAACAATTCCCCTGGTTATGCTATCTAGATTTATTTAGTATTTTCCTTCACTCTTCTGGTATAAATCTGAAACTAAATATATTTATCATATCAGTTGAAATGTAAGAATATTCCAACTCAGCACACGAAATTACATATATCTCTCACTGTTCATACAAAACACTTAGACATTGGCTAGCCTGCTCCTGGCGTTAGCTGCGGTTGTGAATGAGCTCTCTCTGTTTTTCAGTTTAATCTTTCTAATTATTTTATTTTTTCGAGTTTTTTGTGATTCAGTAGTTGTATTTAGTGTCTAACTTTCATTGTAGTGTAAAATTCTTTGTTCTGTGTGAGTGTTAAGTAAAAAAACACTAAAAACATTTCCTAAGGTTTTCAAACCCAACGGACCATATATAATTTCATATTGTTTTCAAGTGCTTCATTCAAGGGTGTGATAAGGTTTACGTAAGTACAAACGGAATCATAAATTTAACTTCTTGGTGCATTAAAATTAATTATTTTGCTGTATTTAGATTGTCTGGTGCATATACTATTACATCATTATTAAATTAAAAATAACGTACTCTATTGTTGCACTGCTCAAGTTTCGTCGTCGTAAATACAATTATTCCAATATTTTACCATTTGTTTCGTGATCTTTTTGTAGTTATTCATTACAATTTAACAAAATATTGTCTTAGTTATTGTCGAATTAATTTATCTGCAGTTGTCATCCTAAATTATTTCTGTCATTTGTCGGTTTGTTTATTTCCTGATTAAACCCTGCCTCATTGTTGCACCCAAGTTTTCGTCGTCATAATTTCATAGAATTGTTACATCATTTTACAATTCGATTTTCTTGATTCTTTCGTATTCATTTGCATTTTAACACAATATACGGTAGTTATTGTCGAATTAATTAATCTCCAGTGGTCGCCCTAAATAATTATTTCAATCATTTTTGTCGTCGGTTTGTTTGTATATTTAATTTATTTATTATCTCATTTGTAACTTCCGTAGTAATAAATATATTATTATACTAGCATCCTTCATTCAGTGTTAGTTGTCAGTTTTCGTGTATTCTCATTTGCTTTTGTCGTGAAGTTGCTAACTTTCTCACAACAATGGACACTATCGCATTCCTCAACTCATTCAAAGCTGATCTTCAGAAGGCGTACAATAACTTGGTACATTATATTGATACACGAATCAGTGCGCTGGAAGAGATCAATAAGAAAACGATCGGCGGTTGGACTACAGTTAGGAATTCTCGCCGTCCTTCCAACTGCTATCACCCGGTTAAACCAACGACGCATGCACCACCCCAACTCTTCACTCAGAATAGGTTTAGTGTGTTAGATGACATGTCCCTGTTTCCTCCCTTACCTACTCGTTTCATCCCCTCCCGTCCAGTACCCAGACCTGTTCGCACACCACGCACTGGTAAGCACAGCCGCCCAAAACCACGTAAAGTAGTGCTATCCAGAGATGATACCAACACTTCCACGCAGAAATCAAACGTGCTCATACTAGCTGATTCGCACGGTCGTCAGATGTCCTCCGTATTGCGTGGATTTCTTCCTAGCCAGTTCTCAGTCTCCGGTTTCTTTAAGCCAAACGCTCGTTTGGCTGAAGTTATTCGAGAACTGGACACTTACACTAAAAAACTCACTGAGCGGGACACAGTAATCATCATAGGTGGGCAGAACGATATCAACTTGGGTGGACATTTTAACGCGTCTGAACATCTACAGAAACTAAAAATGGCCTCCGTGCACACAAACATAGTGCTCTCAAGCCAGCCTCCACGCTTCAACGTTCCACAAATAAACCACGAAATTAACCTGGCAAACATCTCCCTAAAACATCACCTGGCAGACACAAAAATCACATTTTTTGATTTGCAACCACACCTGACTGCCAAGGACTTTACCCAGCACGGTTTACACATTAAACCGCCTGGGAAACAGCACTTCGGTTCTCTCCTAGCTTCACATCTGACCTCACATCATCCACCTTCTCCTGCACGTACCTCATCTCCTCCTCCACCACCCTCTACTTCTACCTCATCTCCTCCACCTCCCTCTGCTCCTACCTCATCACCATTTCCTCTTCCTATCTCCACACCCATTTCTTCTCCTGTCCCCGTTCTTTCACCTACTGCTTCCTCATCTCCCACGTCAACATCTATTCCTCCTGTCGCCCCCATACACCGTTACAACTTGCGCTCAGGAGTACGATGTGGTACTCGAAGGTGACAATCGCGTTCAGGTGCTGTGTGCGAGCTTCATCCGGAACTAGAAGCTGTACCAATTTCAAATTCCTCTCCACAATCTAACGTCGATTCCATTTCTCGTGAGTCACAAACTCTTTGCGAAAATAAAATAATTATATTTCATCATAATGTCCAATCCCTTTCAAACAAATTGACAGACATTGAAATTCTGGTACACGAAAATCGATTCGATTTGCTATGCCTCACAGAGCATTGGCTTTCAACTAACAACATCAACGATACTGCTATTTCTAATTATTATTTAGCAAGTTCTTACTGTCGGCAAAATTTTAAAGGCAAAAATCCCCACGGAGGTACGTGTATCTACGTTCGTAATGATATTTTATCTTCTCCACTGACAGGCTACGAGAACTTCTGCGTAGATAGTGTGTTCGAAATTTCTGCAGTTGAACTGACCGACACCGGTATTGTTGTTTTGTGTATTTATAGACCTCCTCAATCAGATCTTGACATATTTTTTCGGAACTTCGAAAATGTTTTAGAACATATCGCACATAAATCTACTAAATCTATCGTTATATGTGGTGATTTCAATATCGATTTCTTGAGTACATCCGACTCTGCACATTCACCAGTTAATCGATTCAAGAATCTTATCGACTCCTTCAACCTTATTACTACGATAAATGACCCCACTCGCCTCTCCGGCTCATCTCAAACATTGCTAGATCAAATTATAGTCAACAATGGAATCTCGTATCTCTCTGAAGTGTTTATCGCCGGATACAGTGATCACCTTGCTCAAGTATTGACTATTAATAATACACTAAAACCGCTTAAAATCCTTTACAAATTTACAAGAGAGTTTAATGACATAAATAAATCCATATTCGTAAATTATTTGCGTGAAGAAACATGGAAAGATGTTTACAATTGCCAAAACACCGACGACAAATTCAATGTATTTATCTCAACATTCCTAAAACATTACAACTCTAGTTTTCCCATAAAACGCAAGTTAATTAACACAAAAAAATACAATAGATGGATCACCCTAGGGATAAGAATTTCTTCAAAAAACAAACGCCGTTTATATTATCTTTCAAAACGCTATAACCAGCCACCCGAATTCCATAATTATTTTCGTAAATATAAGACTATTCTCCGAAAAGTAGTCTATGCAGCTAAAGTTATGGAAAACGACAGGCATATACTAAAATCGAACAACCGGATGAAAGCCATGTGGAATATTGTTAACAATTACACGTCAACTTCTGAAAATCGCGAAGAAAATGTTTCTTTACTAAACGATGGCAAGATCGTGTCAAATCCTCAGGACATCGCAAGTTTGTTTAATTCTCACTTCTCAGAAGTTGGTAAAATAACGAACTCAATATATCCAAATCAATGTCCTCCAATTATTACCACCCACATACCCAATTCTATGTTCACTTCCGAAACTAACGCCAGTGAAGTCATGGGAATCATCAGCTCCTTAAAAAACAAATTTTCACGAGGCATAGATGATATACCTGAGTTTATTGTTAAATCTTCGTCCCACGCTATATTAAATCCACTCGTAAATATTTTTAATAGTTCTTTATCGGAAGGGGTGTTTCCCAATATATTTAAGAGAGCTAAAGTGAAACCTTTACACAAGAAAGGAAACAAACTTAATATTGGAAATTACCGACCAATATCTCTACTACCCACTTTCTCAAAAATCCTAGAAAAATTGTTCTATAAGCGTCTTCTAGATTTTTTATCAAAATATAACATTCTCTCTGACGATCAACACGGTTTTAGGAAATCCTTTTCCACTACAAGCGCCATATTTTCCTTCTTAAACGATGTTACCACATCTCTAGACAGTGGAGAAAATCCTCAGGGTGTTTTTCTTGACTTATCCAAAGCATTCGATGTCATCGATCACGGAATTCTCCTTACCAAATTGCATTCTTTAGGCATTCGTGGACTTCCACATCAATGGCTAACTTCTTATTTAAAAGATAGATATCAACAAGTAGAAATATCCTATACTAAAAATAAAATACTTGAGCGTTGTCTTTCAGAAACAAAGCCACTTACTTGCGGAGTACCCCAAGGATCAATTCTCGGCCCTATACTCTTTTTATTGTATGTGAACGACATGTCATCATCCACATCAGATTGCAAAATGGTTCTTTTTGCTGATGACACTAATTTACTATGTAAACACGCCAATGCTCAAAAAGTTTTGTCTAACCTTTCGACTTGGTTCCATGCAAATCGTCTCATTGTAAACACTGACAAAACAGTGTCTATGTCATTTCACAATAGTATCACAAAATCTTTACCCCAGGTTTCTCTTTCTTTAAACGGAACACAATTAAAAACTGTTACAAATACAAAATTCTTAGGTCTCCATATTCAAGACAACCTCAAATGGAATTGTCACATTGACAATCTTAATTCCCAATTAAGCAAATTGTGTTACGCATTCCGAATCTTAGTTAACGCAGTTAGTCCACGTATTTCCCGTTGCGTATATTTTGCAAACGTTTACTCCCATTTACGTTACGGCATTACCTTCTGGGGTAATTCCGGTCAGAGTATTCAAACTTTCAGAATTCAGAAGAGGATAGTTCGGTTAATTTGTAAATCTCATCCCCGAAACTCTTTTAAACCTTTATTCAAGGAATTAAATATATTAACACTTCCCTGCATTTATATTTATGAAACAGTCGTGTTTGTTAAGTCCGAATTACT
>NNCF01127390.1:0-58757 GCA_002313205.1 Laupala kohalensis
AACTCTAACGACGCTGGAAAGGAGCCATTAAAAGTAGTACCTGTAGTGGGCGAGTGCTTTTAAAAATTGTCAGTAGACACTGTTAGCCCTCTCACACGTTCTAAAAAGGGAAATAAATATTTACTTACAGCACTATGTGTCACTTCAAAATACCCGGAAGCCATAGCATTGAAGGACGTGTCGTCTGAATCAATCATAAATGGACTGCTAGAAGTCTTTAGTAGAATTCGGGTTCCCCGCTGAAGTACAGAGCGACCAAGGTACTTACTTTGTTGGCAACTTGACTGAGACGTTTCTAAATAAGTTTAATATAAAACACACGTGCAGTTCTGTTTACCACGCTCAATCAAATAATGTAGGGCTATTCCCTCGCACGTTAAAGAGGATACTGGCTACTAGCTGTAATGAAGCAGGAGATGATTGGGAAATTAAAAAAATCCTACCTTTCGCCTTGATTACGGTGAGGAATGTGGTGCATGAGACGACTGGTTATTCGCCTAGTGAACTAGTTTACGGAAAGAACCTTCGCTCACCGGAGACGTTAATATTTGAATACCTTTCTGGAAAGGGGGATGAAGATTCACTGCCTGTAAATGAATATGTTTTTAACCTAATAAAAAGATTAGCGTTATGTAAAGATATTGCTATCGAGAATAGTGAAGCAGCAAAAATCAAGCAAAAACGATGCCATGACAAAAGGGCAACAGAACGTACGCTCAAGGAGGGAGACGCGGTGCTAGTGATGAGTTGCGGGATGTCTCACAATTTTTCAGCAAAGCGGAGGGGACCAGGAAAGGTAATTACAAAAATATCAGACTTCAACTACTTGGTGGAAATGCCTGACAGTCGTAAAAAGACCACGGTATTTCATATTAACATGCTCAAAAGGTATCACGCCAGGACTGAGGCAGTTCAGAATGTATCGGAGGCGGTTGACACTGAAATGCCATCTTATTGTTCGTTATGGAAAGAACGGGGAATTACAAACCTTTTTCATGAAGTAGGGAAGAGTCTCAGCCAATGCCAGGTTGATGACTTGAGAAGTATGGTGGAAAAATATTCGAATGTTTTTTTCTTCTCGCCCTGGCATGACTCATCTAGTCACCGCGGACATAGAACTAAATAGTGAAGTCCCAGTCAAGTCACGACCGTACAAGGCGTCGCCGCGTCAAACCAAGTTAATTAATGTTGAAATAGAAAAAATGCTTTCCGAGGGCATCATTGAGAAGGGGGAGGAGGAGTACGTTTCACCCGTCGTCCTTGTTGAAGTTCCTGCGGAAGGATCCTCGTTTGTGTATTGATTACAGGAAGTTAAATCAAATCACCAAGACACAATACTTTCCCATTCCGTATCTGGAGCAACGTATAGAGACGGTGGCTCAAGCTCACTTTATAACACTATTAGATTTAGCTCGCGGGTACTGGCAGTGTCCGTTAACGGAAAGAGCAAAAAAAATACGCCGCTTTCGCTACTAGTAAGGGCGTGTACTGCCCCTTGCGCCTTCCCTTTGGCGCGAAAAATGCGCCCTTCTTTTTTAGTAGACTAATGGATGACGTTTTATCGTAATGTGAGAGCTTCGCCATACCTTATTTAGATGACATCGCGATATTTTCGAACGATTGGGAGTCGCATCTTCTACACCTCGAAACAGTCCTCAAAAGAATTCGAGACGCTGGTTTGACCATCAAGCCATCCAAGTGTAAATTTGGTAAAAATGAGGTTGATTATTTAGGTCATTGTGTAGGACAAGGAAAAATGCGACCTTCGGAAGTAAAAATCGAGTCAATACAAAACATAATGCCACCCTCCACAAAAAAACAAGTCAGGGCTATCGTAGGTATGGTTAGTTATTACCGAAAGTATATTAAGGATTTTTCTAACATTGTAGCACCTCACTAACTTATTAAAGGGGAAAACTAAGCAGGGATCTGTTTTATGGAACCCTGAGTGTACTAAAGCTTTGAATGAAATAAAGCACATTCTGATGACAAAACCGGTGTTAAAACCGCTCAATTTCGAAGCACCATTCGTACTACAGCGCGATGCCTCGCGAGAAGGCATTGGCGCATGTCTCTCGCAACGAGACGATCAGGGTGACGAGCCCCCGTATTGTATTTAAGTCGTAAGTTTAATTCTGCTGAAATAAATTACGGAACAAGTGAGCAGGAATGCTTAAGCATCATATATGCAATTCAAAAATTGACGTACTTTCTTGATAGCGGTCTACCGTTTTTGATACAAAGTCTCTGCTAGCAAAAATGCCCGACTCCATCGTTGGTCACTTATGCTTCAGGAACATCAGTTCAATGTAGAGCATCAACCAGGAAAAAAGCACATTGATGCTGATTTTTTGAGTAGATTGTAGGTGTTTGTCGTTAAACCTATTTATTGCTTATTATTTACTAATAAAAATCTGTTGTATGAATCACATCAGTAATTATAGGTTCACTCTACAACTGAGCGTCCTAGTTTTATAATTGGTTTGTGAAGGATAATCAATTTTGTTATTTTTCTCATTGCGTATTTTTATCATGTATAAATAATATTGGGCTTTACTAAGAAGTTGATCTAATGATAAATGTTATTTATCGAGGGTAACTTAAATTGTGTATATTTCTCTTCAGTTACCATTTGCAGTTTTATTGAGAGTAGTTAAATTTATTAAGACTAGTTAATCTTGTAGTATATATAACTGAAATCTTGAAGCAACAAAGGGAGAAAGAGTTATATTTTCTCGGAACCAGGTTTGCAAAATAACGCGCTATGCCATTTTTGTTTTAAAATTGTGTAATATTATATGTAAATGTGAACCTGTATTTGTATTAACAACAGGGCGGGTATTCGCCTCTATATTTGTGTGTTGCGTCAAGATTGGTGAACTGTGCTCTCTCCCATCTGATTTTTCTTCGTGGTCATCAAAGCTAAAACTCTCAGAAAAAATTTAGTGGGGAGGAGCTGTAACATCTGGACCAGTGCAGTCTATAGATTTTTGAAATATTAACATTTTCAAGCACTTTGCTAGACGGAAATTTCTAAGGAGATTAAGGGTCGGGCCAGTCGCCGCCAAATAAGGAAAAATACCGCTACTAAGACTTCCCGTTTATTGTGTAGAGGCTGAACAGTTCCCGTCTACTTCTGAAAACTGAGATGAACGCCCTCAGAGAAGAAAAGCGAGTGTGGAGGGAATATTCGAGTGGTCGCCAAAAATAATGGTCAGCCAAAAGGGACGCAGTATTCTCAGAAGCTGAGGGGTGACCAAGCTGATGTAGAGTGCTCAGTACAGTAGCGAGGGTGTAGTCACGTGACCTCCGCTTCTGTGTATATTGGGAGGATTGCAGATCCTAAGGGACTTTCAGACTAGAGACTCTGCGGAAGTGTATGGAAGTACGCAGGTTATTTGAAATGTAACTTGGTTAGTTTTGCTCGTCAGACCACTGAGAATTGCTGCGGTAATTCTATTACATTGCTATTAGGCGCGAATGACGTAACTTGGAACAGTTAGTTATTTCGGGATAGCAACTTGGAAACTTTTGAGATTCGGATAATCTGGGTAGATTTCCGAGTTAATTCATAACACCAGTATCTATATCTGTGTGTAATTGTTGCTTTCAGATAGCAATAACTCTGTAATAACAAATTCAAACTTGTATTCATGATTTGAGAGTTATCTACATTTGTAAATATTCAGATCTCTATTTAATTTGAATTAAATATTTTATTGTTATTACACGTGTGTTTGATTGCTTGGGGAAACCAAGCTGGTGGCAGCGAACTCTACCATAAAGGTTGTGGTTTATGGTTGAATCCCGCTTCTACCCAAAAAATACGCACATCGCATCTGGGCTCGCGGTGTGTTGTAACAATATAAATGTGGTTATAAATTGTAATATGTAGGAGGCTAATGGGTTATGTAAGTTATCAACTGTTGGTTGGTTGTGGTGTAATTTAAAATCTGTTTTGTTTAACCCTGAAGCGATGTCAGTATGTATATTGTTTAATGTTTTTGACCCAAATACTGAACAATCTTTATCTCATGTATCACTAAATTGTTGAAACACTACAGATCTTTAATTGTTAAAAGTTTACTGGTTACATATTACAACTTACTTCCTAACCGACACGTTTCCTCCCCCCCCCCAAAAAAAACCCTAATCCAAGCTCCGTCAATTTTCAGCTTGCACGACAAAATAACTTAATCAGTACAATATATGCGTGCATTGATACGAACATTGAAGTGTGTAGTTGAGTCGTGGTGGAGGCAGTGAAGTTGGTGATAGGAGACGGGGGGGGGACGATGTGTCCACCGCGAGTCTCTCATAATTCCGCGAGAAAAAATTTCTCCGTGCAACTGAGGATGTAATCTTGTTCGTTAACATCGAACCGGTTAACAGTAACATTGTGAATAGATGTGGATGACGATTGAATGGCGATGCCTAAATAATCCGCAAACTATGGGAGGACATCAACACAACGGAAGAGACGGAATTCAACACCAATAAACCTTACGCCCTGCTCGACAGCCGGTCTGAGACATTCAACGAATTACAAAAGTGCAGAATTTCAGTATGCGCCAGACATCGCAGAAGAATGGTGAATTTTCAGTATCTCATCAGCCTACGTCATGAGACTTAACGAGAATGAAATAAGATTCTCGCAGAATATGGTTCGGGTGGAGGCGGATGTCTTATACAGACTCTCGCAAGGCTCTTGTGTAGGGGCATAATGCGTCTCGAATTAAGTGTTATTTAATAGTGACGATTTATAAACTATACTTTCCGAATAATCTATAGTTTTATAGTAACACTTTAACTTTATTGTTAGGAGCGTGCCTCTATCTTAGGGCCCTTGATCGGAATTGATGGGATGGTCCCTTGCATCCTTCCGGAGAGTAAACTAGTTTATCATCCCCTACGTGGTCATCCGCAGATTGTAACTTTTGCTTTTTTAACAATAATTTTATTATTTCTCAGAATGGCCTACACATTTCTAAACTGTTTTCTTTTAAAGATGATTAAGGGGGGCACGGTACCCCATGCGCTCCTCGTACTCACCCGAAACGTATATTTCCCTCAAAATGTTGCGATCGAATTTTTTTCCACGATTACAGCACTTTCTCTCTTCCGCTTCTTTGAGAAAAAGTAAAAAGACATGAGTTAATCTCATGTTAATCCGTGACACTGTTGAGAGATAAATTTCAATGAGATTAAATTGTGACACGAGCCATCTCTGTCGCCATGTGGACAATTTCGAGACGAAACCTGCCCAAAAGTATTTTACCCCGTAAATTTGGTCAATTAAGACAAATGATCATTTTCACATGAATAAACAAGTACATAAACAAATTTAATGTCCATTGTTTTTGTTCAGAAAAATTGTTTGCAGCTGTTTTCTAGTTTTCATCACTAGATCTTGCTCTTTTACATTGAAATTATCAAGCGATGTATGTCATATGACTTATTCGTGAAAAAACGCATAAAAAAACTATTTATTCACAGCTTTTAATTCATCTCCACTTTTTGTTATAGTCATTAATTAATTGATATTTGGATTTTCAGTAATAATAAATTCGCCCCTATCAAAGTAAGAAAATAGTTATGGGAAAATTGCCTAATGCCCACTAAATCAAAGAATTTATTACAGAAAAGTATAATACGTATTTAATAAATATTATTAACAAGTACGAAATATCATATTATTAATGCACATGTTTATTAAATCATTTATGTTTGATGCATTGAAACTTTGTGAATAAGGCAGCTGTAAATAAGACCTCTCAATAGTTTGAGAATTTGTTAGTCGCTACTTTGTAAGAAATACAATAACATGGAATTTTTGTTCGATCTTAGGTTAATGATAATACATTTCGCGTTTAATCTTAATCGGGCAAACTCCGGACCCATCCCCTAAAAAAGATTTTTAAAGACGCATTTTGTCTCGACCGGTGCACGAAATTTCAAAGTGCCGAATGATTCGGATTTTAAAAAAATTAAAGACGTTATTTTCGGCGATAATCGCAAAACACTTTCTACGTCAACCACTGACATATAGCAAATTCTTCCCAAACAAGCAATAGTTTACCTGTATGAATAGAAAATCTATCCGGAAACCACAAGGGCACAATTCTTCTGTCGAATTACGTGAAAATGGGGCGATTAATAAAAGTCATTATTGCTGTCATACAACTGCATTAAAATCCGATGTCATAGGTCCAAAACTTAATTAAACTGTCACTTCATTCCGCACTGTGAAGACATTATAGGCTTCACTGGCAAGTTAAATGTAATTACAATTTTTTAAAAAAGAAGAAATAGATGAAACAAAATTAAGAGTGTTATTTTTATTTTTAATGTTGGATGCCATCGCTGTTATTCAGTAGTCCAGTACAAAAATATTTCATGCTATTTGGAATGTTCAATATTGACCAACATTTAATCTATTAACAGATGACTAACTAATCATTTTTGCAAAACAAACGTCTCCCAGTATTGTAAATGAAGCAACGTCTTTAAAAAACTAATCGATTACTTGCTACAGAGTTAGTACTTGTAAGTAACATAGTTAACACCCCACAGTTTTTCAAAATAAGAAGAGATTGCATAATATTTTAATTCATAATTTTATTCTTAATGTTCAGAATGCAATATTTATTTTTTTTAATCAAAAGAATCCATTGAAGTGGAAATTTCAAGGTTTACCAACTTAGATGGCAACCAAACAATAATCTGCAAAGCATTTTTTAATTTCAATATAAATTACTGGGTATGTACTACAAAGATTGAATTTTTTAACACATGAGTGAACTTATACTCTTCAAATCCACAAAACAAACCTGACTTTCAGCCCGTGAAATATTATTAATTCTATTGTTTCAGAAATGGTATTACTGAAACCCACTATTGAAGTATAAAGTACTAATGTTATTTCATTACTAGTATCCTTACCATCCGACTAGTGTGTTCTAACACACTTTATCTTTACCTGTTTTTTACGATTCTATTCTGAACAAAATAAACAATGCAATTTTTTTCAGTTATATCAGTGTCATAGATTAAGGAGAAAATTGTAAAAGTAATGATAATTGAGAGAAGAAAATCAAAATTGCTTTGAAAATAGAATTTGATTGAAGACTAATTCATAGCAAACAAAGTTATTTTCTGAAGCTATGAAGTGAGATATTAAAGTGTTCTAAAGAATGCAGACTACAATACTGATAAAATTGCATAGAATTAAATATAATCAAATGAACACGACCAAGCTGACACTTCGTTAAATCCATACCTCAAATTATGAATTTAAACTGATCTTTTTCTCATATAAATGCACAAGAGAAATGGATACTGTGCATCGAAACACCACAAACAGAATAATTCCATCTATAGCTAAATAAAAAATATTTCAGGCATTTAACTAGATTTATCTAACAAAAATTGAAGACAGGTGAAATAAAAAAAATTTGCAGGAATAAACTTTTTATTTATCTTCAGCAGAACACAAAAGGAAGGAGGATCTCCCAGGACATATAGGATATTGGAACCAAAATGTATAACAAATTGGTGGAAATGGAAGAATTATTTCCCACTCAGCTGCTCGTACAATTTAGGGACATAGTCATCCCACTCAGCTTGATAGAAATTACCAGCAACAGGATTGCCTAAATTGTACTTGGAAGCAAATTTACGGATAGCAAATCCACCTCGGTTGTCACCAGAACGATTTGTGAGACGGGGTTCACTAGCTGAAATTTTACCAGGCTGCTTGTAAACCAAGAAAACATATCTGTGGAGACCAGTACCCTGAGGAGGGCCAGAACCAACATATTCCGATAAAGTTTCCCCTTTCTCGATACTGGCCCCAGGAATGTTTACAACTAACCAGTGGTGCCATTCACGAAATTTGGGATCTTTGCGGCTAGGTGCATCGGGATCAGTCATGCAAAGAGTGTACAGGCTGCCTTCTTCAGAATTCCAAGTAACTTTAGGAATATCCTTCACAACGGTGGGAGTCAGTTCATTGCCTTGATCGACTGTCACTCCAGAATCATAAGACACCTAAAAAATAATACTAGTAAATTATCAGAAATTGGATCATGGTCTCTTTCATCTGTATCATTGTTCTATATACCTTTGCAATCTCTGCTGGTGCTTTATCAATAACATCAGGCACAATTTCGTGTTGCTCCATGTTGACAAAAGTGGATGAGAAACGATACAATCCTCTGCAAGCCGGAGAACCTAAAATATGAACTGATGAGTTCACTGTGTTCCTTCAAAATATAATCTTAAGCAACACGGTAGGCTTTATTAAATTCATAACGGAAAGATTTCCAACGAATAAATTTATATCGAGGACAAAAATGTCAAAACAATCGAGACGAATAATTGTACTTACGAAGTACTCTAAAGACAAGAGCCATGACAATCAATACCACTGTCAATACATCAAATTTCAATACGTTCTGAGCAGTCAAGTGCCTGCTGCATAGATCAAATATGTAAAGGTACTCGAGGTAATGTGAGCACGGTTCACAAATCTTACGTAACAGTCACCATTCGCACTTTGTACTAAAACAAATGTACGGACTTACAGTTACACGGAGTTCCACTTCAGCTTCCAGCAATTCTTTGTTCCAAACAAATTATTTTTAACAAATAGTAAAGACAGATGAGCTTGGCACGCCTCTTCCCTCAACCGGCAAAATGAATTTTAAATCGGTATTGAATAACTTCGTAGGGCGCGTTTTGAACTCTCCAAACCATGCAGTTAGTGATCCTAACACTCGCGAGTCGAAGCTAGAACGCGGTTTACTGCAGCGCTCGTTAAACGCTATAACACGCACGGTGCTATCGGTTAGGAGCGGGTTTGAAGGATTTCTAAAAGCGTTCAGAGTGCGGAGTATATATCGACTTACTTCTGTTTTTAGCGCATTGTGGTAATGATTGTCACTATGATTGTGAAGTGTTTTGAAACGTCTATTCTGACAAGATCGTAGGTTAATTGAAACTATTCCTTTTTTGTTGTTAACGCATCTGACAATCTTCATTAGCATGGCCGCGCCGCTGATCATTGAACCGACTCCACTTATCAGCCGGGATGGTGAGACTGCATGCAGATAGCGTGTTGTACATTGTGTATTTATTTAATTTTTTTTAGTGTTTTTGATTGCTCTATTTGGGTGAAAACCAACGAGAGAATTTTTATTGCATAGTTAACGTTAATATCATTTTCTTGAGTTTGCTCATTAGGAATCATTCGTAAATATATTTCCTTTATATTTAATTTATTGATCCACAGAAAATGCCGTGTCTGATGGTATGGGTGAAAGCCCTACGAATGGGGTGAGCAGTAAATATGTTTCGATTGAGTTTTTTGTTAGTGATATGTCTTATTTTAACCATTTTTCATGTGCTCTTTTTGCAGACAGCCACAGAATCACCTGTCATTACCTCAGAACGTCAAAAAAGAACCATGCCCATGGATATATTTGAGTGTGAGTTTTTTCGCAATTCTTACACAAAAGTACATCAAAAAAATGTTTTAAAAATATTTTGTTTCTTATCATTTCCAGTGATGTCAGGCAGTCCTAGTAAGAAAAAACGCAAGAAAGTTCCAGTACAATCGCAGCCTAAAAATGCGGTATGTGCTCTTAATGAATTGCGGCCAGGCTTAGTTTACACAACAGTTGATCAAAGTGGTCCTGTGCATGCGCCTACCTTCACAGTTTCGGTTGAGGTATGTAAAACATTTGTAGCTTTGATATGAGTGTGTCGCAGTGGAGAAAATGTTCAAATGTCATGTACTTTACTGTGTAGGTCAATGGTCAACAATTTGAAGGACAGGGCCGATCAAAGAAACTCGCCAAACATGCTGCTGCGGAGGCTGCCCTCCGATCTTTTGTGCAGTTCAAAAATGCTCCCGAGGCTCAGCAAGCGATGAATATGCACATAGCTGATTTGGATTTCACAAGTGACATTACAGAAAGTGAAGGAGACCTGTTCAATGCATTTCAACCTGGCCACACACCGGGAAGTGAAATTCCTTCTGCGGCAGAAGGTCAAGAAGGGGTGGCTTCCCCTGCAGCTTTGCAGGTAATCATATGCCCTAACACTGACGAAAAGAACCCATTGTTGTTCTAGTCTCATTTATTTTTTGTTTGATCAAGAAATACTGTCAAATCTCTCTGAAATATCAAATGCAGTAAGTCAGGATCTATTGTGTGAAATTCGCCATAGAGAAACTCTCTTCAATGTTGTTCAGCTCTTTTTTTTTTTTTTTTTTTTTTTTTGTTGAAAAATTGTGACTAATGATGATTTTCACTCTAACTAGTGAAAGGTGCAGCAGTATCCGGTGGTTGATTACTGCTGACACCAAAACAGTTCCCTATTTATGATCGGTCTTTCAAATTAATTCCTTCTTACATTTTATGAATGCTTTTAATGTTTCGAAACACAAAATGTCAATTCAATTTAAAATGGGAGAATCGGTAATATTAAGAAAAGTACAAAATAATCTGATAAAAGCTGTTTTCTAACAATAATACATATTTTAATTAATGAGCGAGGATGACACTAGGGTGTCAAAATCTTTATGGTTTTTTCATTTTTTTTAGATGTTTATCTGTGTCCACAATATATCAAGAATCAGATGAATGAAATTACTTTGATTATTAGTTTTTTTATTTAGTTAGTCTCGTCACATTAGTGGAAATTTTTCTTTCAAAATAAATTCTTAATGTTTCATACTCGTTTTTTAGGCATAGTTCAATAATACTACAGAAAAGCTTGCCTAAAACTTGTATGATTCGAAAATAAAGGAGAAGAACAATTATTTTTTCAGTAATGACATTTTATTCTGAAGTATGTCAAGTTTGATACACAGTTCGTTGAAATTTGATGTTGGGGAATTCTGATACATTCTCAATTGTTTGATTGTGGTATTGTTAGATCTGGTTTATTGAGAGAGGAACCAGCTACAGTCGTGGCCATTTGTTGATTGTATTATGCTGCACATATAAAAGAAGCCGTATTTTATGTCATAGCTAGGACCATATTGTTTTGCTCTTCTATAGATAACAGTGCGAAAATACAAAGTGCCTTCACTCTCTAACAAGTATTTTTGGAAGTATTAAATAAACTGATGTAATGTGAAAGATGAAGAAATAAGATATGATGTATTGTAGAGTATAAAAGTTAAAAGACAGAAATGAAGATGCCCTAAAACTACCCCAAAAGCCTGCTGGCCAATCCGTGATAGCAGCCCCTTTTTTTGTTTTGTTTTTTCACATTAGTATATAATTATGTCAATGTTGTAAAATGCTACTTGTATGCAATTTTTCTTATTGATGATATCCATGATGAATAAAATTTCTAAAACTTCTTAGTATCTCATTTTGTGTAAGATTATTAAACATTCATGATATGATGACGTATTTAATTATCAGCACTTGACAATTATGAAACTAAAACTTCACCAAAGTTTACAAAAATTGTTGAAACAGGATTTAAGAACTGCATTAAATGTTTTAGGTTTTGGTCTTTTCCTATTCATCCATTAAGATGGAATTAACTTCTTTGAAGAAAACTCGTGTATATAAGCAACACGATAGAAAGCAAACTAGATAAATGGAATATCTGGGGGAAAGTAAGAGCTTAATCTATCTGTTATATATAAAGCTGATGGTGATACTGATTCTTTCTCTGGCTGACATAAATTATGAGGAGGCTCTTGCTGGGATTCAATTGCTATTACATCCTCAAATTTTGATTCCTTTATATTCATTAAATAGAAACTAGGTTTAAAAAAAAGTTCACAAAAATTTTGCTTGATTAGAATTTTAACATGACGTATTTTGTTGATACAGAAATGTTCTGAAAGTGGAAGCAAAGGATACAAAAAATTAAAATCTTGTGTTAAGCACACCAAATGCATACTTAGTTTACCGAAATACACATGTCAATGGAGCGGATCCTTCATCTTTGTGTAATTTTGGTTTAGGAAGCTAGTTTTGGGGAAATTATTGTATGTTTATTTGGCTATTATTATTTTCTTCCTATTCATTTAAGTTGTATGTTCTTTATCCCCTTCGCAACAGTAGCTGGTTCTTCATTGGAACAGTTCATGAATAAAATGATAAAAAATGTTCTCTATTGTAACTTATGCAGTTACTGCACTTGAACTTTTGATGAATATTTTCTCTCGATTTAATATATCCTATTAATTATGTATTTTATTTTTATGCCTTTTTGGTGAAGTTCAGGCTATGACGCCTGCTCTTCCACCTAACTGTTGGATTTGGGGTAAGAGAATTAGGAACGAGAGACGTTGGGTTGGGTTGCCGAGGAATTATGTGGTAGATTTTCTTTCAGGTTTATCCAGTCTACACAATTTGAAAAAGCATGTGACACACCATTAGAAAATTCTAAAGTCGTGAATGAGGTATAATATGCTAAAAGTCCCCAGCGAATTGAAATCAAATTGAAAGTGTTTTGCGTGTGACTTACTTATATCCACTTTTCTCGAATACTTTTCAGTCTCAAATACTCTGGGGTTTGAGACACTAAATTGATTGGCGAGACTGCTGTAATGTTTACGCATGACATGGGAACTTCAAGGGAATAATGCTACATAATTCATGCATTTATCTCTTACAACTTTGTAACAAAGCCTCGTTATAAAGAGAACTCCAAATGAGATACCTTGTTCAATAACTCTTCTTTTAAAGTGAACAAATGGTGTAAGGGTCATTCTCTAAATATTTCACTAACACGATAAGAAAAGAGGGTGAATTGTTAATAAACATTTTCTCCATATTATGATTGTTAGGTGATTCAAATAGTGTTTAATTCATGTAGTTGAGGATTCTTGCATATGGGAACAAATATGAAGGAGAATTGGAGCAATGAATCAAAGCTACATCTCGTGGGCTACCAATCTTAAGTTCAAAAAATAATGATATATTTACTCTAGATTCAGTAAAAAGAATCACTTTTCAGACATTTCTAGCAAGAATTATATTGTAGCAAAATTGGAAACTACTGCAAAGGGCTCTAATGACCTCGATGTTGACGAACCCTAACTGCAAACCATATTTCAGAAGTTTATTCTTAATTGTTTTAGAGTATCTCTAGTGTCACATTTTGATAATTCAAGTTACTTTGAAAGTTTTCAAATAATAGTTAAATTACTAAGCGCAGAAACCATAAAAATAATTTTTTGTCATGTCTTGTTGGAATCTTGAAAAATAATTTTTTTTCTCCACAAGAAGGTCCAAGTTGCATAAAAAGATTGAAAATAATGCTGATATTTTATGGACATTTATTTTTTGCAACATTTTGTTCGTTAAATTGTGTGGCTCTTTCTTTTAGGGGGATGCAAAAAATATGGGGAAAGGCTAATGTATACAATTCTTTGTGATTTCCCTAAAAAAAAATTGAGGTTAAATGTAAAATATAGTCTGCTTATGTATTTGTACAGTTAGTGTAGAATATTTTTACACTTAGTTCAAAGTTTCCGGATTTTTTCCTTCCTCTTTTTTTTTTGGTTGAAATATTTTAAGTGGTGGACAATATTTTACAATTGTAAGGAAGCAAATGAAGGAAAGTTTTTATTTACTTCTTTCGATTAAATTAGTTTTTTGTTATTGCAGATGCAACAAAAATTCCTGTGCTGTTTGATTTTGATGCACAATTTCAGTTCAACAATTCCAATAATTTACGTTTAGCGGCAATTGTAATGGAGAGTATTGTGAACAGTTTTGTGCTTATCATTAGATTCTATCTTGTGTAATAATTTGTAAGAAAACATGAGTAAGTTGCCTTTAACAAGTTTCTTTTGTGAAATAATAGCCATTTTACGTAGATGATCCATGCAAGACTTGGTAATAAATGTTAAGTTTTTAGGAAAATACGCTACCTGATTTTTGTCTTGAAGCATTTTAAGAGTACTATTAATGTTGTGATGTGCTACTGTCAGATTTTTGAATTATACAAAATTATATTCTTCCCCATTTAAATGTAACAAAAATTATTGTTTTTCTTGGCAAGTTCTCTTAAAAGTTGTAGGCTTGGTTTTTGTTTTTGTATGCTATTAATTGCTTAACAAACCATTTCACCATTAATACATAAAGGAATTTGACTAGTGAATTCAAAGCAATAAGCTATTTATTTATTTAATTATTTGTTTCAAAACAAAACTGGATTTTCCAACACAAAAGTTCAATATAAATTCTGAGACAGTAATGGCATGGTACGGCAGAAATAAATAAATTTGAAATACAATTAATTGGTTTTCATCAGTATGAGAAGAAGGAAGACGCAACTAATGCAATTGCAGTACTTTGAGCAGTAAATAATAACCAAAATGTGTAATATGACTACACAAGTTTACAATACAGTATTTATCACAAGAAACATTCAAATCTTTAACAGATATAATGATCTTTTTTAGAGTTATTTACAGATTTTTGCATCTTCTTACATTTTTATTTTGAATGTGATGATATAAATTAGGTTCTGATAATTCATTGAAATTATAATGAAATTGTAAATTTTATTGTTTATTTTTTTACAAAAGGAAAATTCACAAAACCTATTTTAAATTAGTTCAATGTAAATTACTTCATGATTTCACTGCGGAATCACTACAATAATTGTAATAATTTGATTACACTTATTAATTACTTATTGAAATCATTCCCTGTAATAATTTTTTCAAATTAGTTTCATGAGAATATGTCTTTACCAAAGTTTGAAGTTAAATTTGGGCCTGCATGGCTATTTTATGACTTGCAGTTAAAAATTTCCATGAAAATAAATTAATAATATAAAAAGAAGATTTATGAGCAAAAACTTAAAACTTTTTGCCTGTATGGTACTTAGTATAAGGAAATCTCTAAGAGTTGAGGTGATTGAATAAGCCTGCATTCTGGAGACAATAGTGTGATGGATATAATAACCTTTCTTTCACAGCTGTCAGGGTAAAAAACATCAACAATTTGATAGGGAATGTCATAGTATATTATATAGGTCAAGGAATAGATCCATTGGTCAGTTGATTTGGCAACTACCAGGCCTCTCTAAGTGGCTGAGTCTAATACTAAAATAATGAAGTTATTTCTTTAAAATTGTTTCCTGTGGCAAAGTGATGTACGACCATTAGATGGCTTGCGAGAGGGTGGGGATGTTTGTGTGTTAGAAAAGTTAGCCTTGTTAAATTGTTTGTTAAACATTATGAACACATACAGTGTAGATATAAATCTACTTTCAAACATGAACTTTGTAATTTGGTTTATTTGCCTTCTTTACATACAAAATACATCAAAGTTTTATCAATTCATTCATAATGATAATATAGCTTTGTATTGAAGGAATCGTTTAGAATATAATTTAATGATGCAGGGGTGGTTATCTTTACTGAATTTATATATCTATACGTAAACAAATCGTAAAATGATTGTTGTTTTGATCATTGTTTGTAGAACGGAGGCAACGGTGTTCTTCCTGGAGGGGCAGCGGTGGGGGTGGCGGCGAGAGCGGTGCGCGGAGGCCCCTTGCGCAACATGCATCCCGTTTTCCCTCCAGACAAGAGTCCTGTGATGCTGTTGAATGAACTGCGCCCTGGAGTGAAGTATGAGTGTATTGGTGAAAATGGTGAACCCTATGCCAAATTCACCATGACTGTGGTGGTGGATGGAGAGACATTTGAAGGAACAGGTAATATACTTCCTCACACTGGTGGCGTCGTCGTGTGTTTAGATTTGATGTTTTCCTTTCACTAGCTCGTTTTGCCCAGAATCTTAAAATTATTCAGTTTTTCTGTACTCTAAGTTTCAAAATTTTAATCTCCTAATAGAACTAAAATCTCTGAAGTATGAAAATTTATTGGGTAGCCAACAAATACAACCATCTAAGCAGAAAGTTTTTTTTCCTGAACTTGCCCAAGTATTTTTCTAAAAGTCTGAAGAAAAATTTGTGTTGATATGAGGAAAGTGCCATAAAATAACATATATTTGTATGTATTTCAAAATTATGGACCTACTTTTGATAGAGGTTGTAAGGAAGTCACAATAAACTTGCAACACCATTCTTATTCCTAATTTATTTTTGTAGCTTACATTGAAAGAAAGTCTCAAATGTATAATCTAAATATTTATAGGATTACCATTAACCCTAAATGTTTTCTTTGGCAGTGTGTTTCATAGGTTTTTAGTATGCATAACTTCATTTGAAGAATATTAAAAAAAATTCTGCCGGTGTGGACATTGTAGTAATAAATTAATCGTAGAGGTTTTATAGGTGAATAAGTAAGCAATTTACACCTGACGAATGTTTTGTTTTTATTTAGCTCAGTAAACACTGTAGTTTCAATAAAATACTTCATAAAGTTATAGATATGCCTTTAAACTTGTTTAATACTTGAGCTATAATTTTGCTTTACATTTTCTTATACTTTGAAACATGGCAAGGATACATTCCATTCTTCTTGGATTCTCTTTATAACTTTGGATGTTATTGCTTCGGACATTTATGTACTTTTTGAGACTGGTTTGAAGTAGTTGCAGTACTGTGTCATATTTCTTACGAAGAACTAGTTTCAAAAATTTTCTGTTTCCTTTGTAACCAGCAGGAGATTCATTTTTGAAAATATTTGAAAACAGACTTGGTAGAATCTCAAGATCTCAACCCTTCGGTAGCATTGTGGGACTTCCGATCACAAGGCAAAGGGCACAAAATGATGGACCTCGATGAGATGTCCTCATGTCAGGGTATAGATGAAATTTTAGTTTGTCTCGCGGAAAACATTCATTCTGTACAATATCTTTCTGCAGTCCTCAGTTTCATTCTGCAACAAAGTCGCACTGTCGCTCGATGTTCTGCTTTCCGGGGTGCATTATAGATGACAAAATATTTCAGAGTCCTTATTTGTTATTTTAAGAATTTGTAATTGTTTCCTTTACGTTTTGAGACTGACCATGAATTGTAGATAATGCTGTTATGATGTATGCCATAAGAGTTTTGTATTGTGAACAAAGTGTTGTGTTTTTGATTGCAGGTCCAAGTAAAAAGTTGGGCAAGGCGGCGGCTGCGAAAGCTGCGTTGGCAAAGCTTTACAATTTAACCTTCTCTCCTTTTAACTCTCCACTGCCTGCTGGCAGAGCTATTGGATCTCCAGGCAGTCAGCAAGGGTTTGAAGCTTTGGCTCTACCTCAGGTTTTAGCTGATCACATTGCAAGGTTCGTGTTTTAGAGAGGATAATGTGGACCTGGTGAAGAAAGTGTAACTTTTTCCAACCTATCTGTTTTTCACTGTTGTTAGGTTTGTGTTCTCTCAATCATAGTTTCACAAAATAAAACTGCGAGATGAAAAACCATGTTAAAGAAGGTTTCAGTGGCCATTGTTAATTTAAAAATTAATTCCGTCTGGCATTTCAGTAATATATTCAACCAAACTTTTTATTTGGTGGATTATTAAAACTGCTACTAATCTACCCAAAGGAAATGATATCTTAACATGTTTATGAATATTAAAAAGTGCATAAAAAATTTCAGGAAAATTTCTAAGTAGGTCTTGGATTTTAACTGTGTGAACAAATTTTATGAAGTACTTTGTAAAAAGTGTTTTTAATTTCTTCTTTTAAATTATGATATTTCATACTATTTTGTACAGTGTGTTTACAACATATTCCTAAGATTTCCTTTTTAAAGATTTTTTTTTTAAAACAATGTTTTTTTGTTTTGTAGGTTAGTTATTGGAAAATTTACCACTCTGATGGAGGGCAATCCAGGACATGCCAGGAGAAAAGTGTTGGCGGGAATTGTGATCACTTGTGGCCCACAAATGGAGGCGGCAAGAGTTATATCCATCGCCACTGGTACAAAATGTATAAATGGGGAGCACATGAGTGTCACGGGTGCTTCGTTAAACGACACTCATGCAGAAATAGTTGCTCGCCGCTGTCTCTGTGATTTTCTGTACTCTCAGCTTGAATTGCATTTAGATCCAGGTAACAAAAATATTAGTTTTTGTGTAGATCCCTTTTTGTTCCTAGAATATTTTGGTTATCTGATATTTCTGTGTTGAACTGGGCATTTTCAGTTTCATTCTCATTGGAAAATCTATTATAATGAAAGATATTGTTAAAGTCAATGAAGTATGATATTGCTACTTTCCAGAGTTTTTTTGTTGGTACAGTCATAGCAGAATCATTTATCTTGGCTTGGAATTCTTTTAGTTATTTTGCATTTCGTACAGTACTATACTGAACTATTATTTCTTTGTATGATGTAAAACAAGAATTTTGTTTGAAATTGCTTTGAATACTATTTTATGAATAATTAATAGCACTGGTTCATTTTCCAATATCTGATTACTGTACTTCAAAAATATTACTAGAACTGGCTCAAATTTCTGAAGTAAAGTGTAGAAGTCTCAAAATACTCTCATCATTCTCTTTGTTTCCTCATGCCTTGAAGTAACAAGTGACTAATGTTCCTCTTTGTCTTGTTTTCTTTTTCTGTTATTGAAATTTCGATTCAGCTACTGCCGACCAATCCATTATAGTCCTCAACCCTAATGGCAAAGGTTTTATTTTACGTGATGGCGTGAAGCTGCACCTGTATATAAGTACAGCCCCATGCGGAGATGCTCGCATCTTTTCTCCCCATGAGGCTGCTACTCATGACGATTCAGTTGACAAGCATCCGAATAGAAAGGCTCGAGGACAATTGCGAACCAAAATTGAATCGGGGGAAGGCACGATACCTGTCAAGTCCAGTGATGGGATTCAGACATGGGACGGCGTTCTTCAGGTGAGAAGGATTCTGTTCTTAATTTACTTAAATTAAATAGTGGCAATTTACCAGAGTCCCTAAGTATTGAAGGAGGATTCATTTCTTCAATAACACTGGATATGTGCCCTACTCCATTTTTTATAAAAATTCTTTCTTCAAATAAATCAAATAAAATTTTGGATTATACTGTGACAAAATTTGAATAGTAACAACAATAATTTAAAGTTAAATCATTGAATTTGTACACACACATAATATAACTTAATATGACTGTAAGATGTAAACTTAATAGTCACATGTTACCTTGTGGAAAAGTTTTGCGGGGTCAAGTATTTCAAAATAATTAACCAGGAAAGTGGATATCGTTAATGAAATTTATGTCCAAACTGTCTCAACTTCAATGGAGAATCCACATTTTTAATTTAAGACTTTTAATGTGTGAAAAGAATGATAAAGAAGAACTATCTGTCTCTTCAGTTTTATTTTTGTTTTTCTGTTATCCTATTAGAAGCACAGACAGTTTAAGAAAGAGAGAGAGTTGTTCAAAAATTGCTAGTGTTGAATTTTTTCTCAAGGTCTCTTTTTATATGTGAAAACAACGGTTATTAAATGCATTTATTTCTTCTGTTTACTCTACATGTGGAGATAATAAGTGATAACTTTCAGTCTGGTAAAAATGGCGACGAGCCGGTAATCAAAAGCCCAGGGGTCAATTCCAGTCTTGTCGCCATTTTGTCCTGACTGAAAGTTATTGCAACTGTTATTAAAGTTGCAAGGAACTTGGTTGTTACATTTTGTTATGCACAGGTATTGAATCTAGTGTTTGTGATTAATTCTATAGATGTTATTTGAATTATATGCTGGTTGAATCACGAAAAAGTCTTAAAATATTTTTTACAATTTTTAAAGAGTTTTAAAGATAACATTTTGAAACATTGACTGTTTGAATGTTTCTTATTTTCGTGTGTTAATGTTTCTTTCCTCCAAATCCCTTTATCACAAGTTCTGATTTCACCGAATTAAGTTTGCTTCTTAATCACGAGTAAGTAAACTTTTAAATCATAATTTTTAATCTTGACTTGCATGATTGCACTTGCAGAGTTACTGAAGTTATTTTGTACGCATTTACAGTCTGTTTTAATATAAGGGGATCTTTTGAAAAGACAATCTATTTAACCAATGAGGGATATCCTCTGCCTGAGGACCATCTTTTCCCCCAAAATAGCTTCTTTCTTTAGTCCCTTTTTAGAGACCCCATTTTCTCGTCAAGCTGAAATGTCCAATTTCATCAACTTGAAATTTGGATTTTGTCATGTTCATTAATGAACTTTTCACTCAATTTTTGAAGTTAAAGTTATTTTTTATCTTCATTGCATTTCAAAGGAAATTTTATGTTGTAATTTCAAAACCTGTATTTTTGAAGAAACAATATTTTTTTAACTTTGACTGACAAAAGAGCATTTACTCAACCCTATTTTCCAAGAAAAATATTTTTTATTTTTCCTTTTAATTTTCCCTCCACTTCATCTTGGAGAATTTAACTTGTAAGTAATGTGCTTAATTTTTCATTGTTTACAAAATGGAACACTAGATTAATTACTTAAAAAAGTAGTAATTACTTTAAAAGTGAAAAGCTTGGATAGGGTTTAGTTTCTTCCATTTTCTCAATTTTTGCATTTTACAAATATAGTTTTAAATACATACGTAGAAGTATTTCTTTAAAAAATCGGAATGAATCAGAAAATTATTGTACATTTGAGGAGTATCTATGGGTATGAAAAAAGTCAAATTGTGGTTCAAGTGGAAGAATTTGTCGATGTCTTCAAGCTATATACCAAGTTTTGCAGTTTTATGTAAAAATTCTCAAATTTTGCGATTTTTTCTTTTATTGATATTTCTTAGATGAGTGGGTTACTATGAGGTAATGTACCTGATCCGATGGGATTATAAAATTTTGCCCAATTTGCGGCCGTGAAATTATGGGGTTTCTATCCCTTTCTGTGTATTCATCCTCTGTACCATGACATTGTCCACAATTTCCACTGCATTTTGTCTGATTAGCGAGCTGTCAATTTATTGTTGATATGCTACTTTTGTGTTTGCTTTACTTGTTCTATTGAACCATGGCTGTGACTCAACTGCCAAATAAATCTTTTTGGTACTGTTATAGGTCTAAAAAGTCTAATTCACATTTTAATCATAATACCTTTAATAGTAATATGCCAATAAATTGCATTCTCTGTAAATATTTGATTGCTGGTTGAAATTGCTGTGTGCTACCCCTCTCGTAATGCCTCTGATGGGTTAATTGAATTTATATTGGGTACAAATTTGATTAAAGTTTTTCTTCTTTTGCCATGCAATCTGCTAACATGATGTGTGTTTTGGTAGGAGTAGACCGTTAATATTATTTTGTAAGTGATTACCTTGTATTTTGTTTTTTGTATGAGCGTAAATAAGTGGAACATGCTTTCAGGGTCAGCGGCTGTTAACAATGTCTTGTTCAGATAAGTTGGCGCGATGGAATGTGGTAGGTGTGCAAGGAGCACTTCTCTCGCACTTCATGGAACCAATGTATCTGGAAAGCATTGTGCTAGGCAGTCTGTTCCATCCCAGTCACATGTATAGGTGAGTTCGTGGAATTCTCATGTAAAATATACAGTTTTGCTCTTGGGAGACTTGCAGTCGTCACAATGACAATAATGCAATGCAAATAAATTAGATCCAAAGTAATTCTTTTCAAGTGCCTTTCATTAAGCATGATATAGATAGTACATATTTTATTGTGTTGTATGAATAACTCGTTTATAATGTTACAAATTTACTAAGAAATATTAAAAATATGAGTAGTGTATTGAATTATTGACCTGTTAGTGTTAAATAATTTTATTAATTGCAGATTCTTTGCTTTCTCAGTCGCTAACCTTCTGCTGCTATGAGTTTATTTTACTTAGTTTTAGAGTGAATTAGTCTACCTGCATCTTAACTGTTGAGTCTTTTTCACAGCGCTTGCCATTCCATAATACATTCTTCTTTCTTTGTGCTTTTAAAACTAATGACCAATTAATGGAAATTTGATAACGTGGGTGTTAAGTGAAACATGGTTATCCGTCTTTCGACACTGTTGATAGCAATCGAGTCTTTGATTTAACTAATTTTTATGTTCATATCATTATGTAAAATGTAATAAGACCAATATAATCCCCCACCGCCTTATTTTGGGAGGTAAACGGTGGGGGTGAATTGAGTTCGAAGTCTTTCTGAAGGGAATTATGCATTCAAAGTTCCATGTGTAATGAATGATTGGCTGTGGAAAGTACAATCGTAACTTACTGATACCATTCATTTTCTTCTTTTGACGTCGCCTTATTCCCATGGACTTCGACTCTACTTTGAATTGTTGTGCTGCTGCATTGTTTCAGTGTGTCTTAGCATAACATAGAAATTGCGGTTGGAAGTTCGCGTGGAAGCACCTTCAGTAGCCCAACCTTTGTTGTGAAAAAAAAAAAAAAAGATTCCGGATTCTCTTGAGAATTGTTTGTCAAGCTCCCGGTGATCAGTCATTCGTAGATGACCTGAACCAGTTTGGTTTCCATCTTAAATGAGTGTCAAATTTCATCATCATTGATTGTCAATCAATGATCAAAGTGGTGATCATCCATCACAATATTGTTACCATTTTTGTTACTTTCTTAGTTTTCTGTGCACAAGTTATTTATATTGGCTTTGCGCTACATTATTTATAAGTCTTGTATTTGCTTAATTAGTTGTTATCCACTAATTTGAATGAGCGATTTTCCTCTCCAAAACTCCAAATATAGTCCTCCACGTTAATTTTGGGGCATTCTTTTTCCCTCAAAAAATAGTGGCAATATATTTGGGTAAATACATTAAATCTTAACTTATCTACTTGTGTTATTGAGATACAAAACTCTAAATTGTTTTATAAGCATTGTGAATCTCGTAAAGATATTTGAGAATGATGTAACCATTGGTAGCTCAATATGAACATTTTTATAGTAAATCTTATTGTGAAAATTAAATAAATAAATACAAAAATTAAAAATATTATATCCAACAAGACGCCGAGTACATACACATGTGCAAGTTGCTCTAAGCAAATTAGTGATAAGTCAGGAAGCTTGAGTTGTATGTATACTGTAAAAACTGGTTCCATAGAAAGTGTAGTGACTTGAGTAATGATCAATTCAAAAAATTTGTTGCCGAGTTTAAAAAAAACAGGCCATACCAACTGGCAATGTTCGAGATGTCACTTTGAGGTTAGTATAGTTGAGTCAGACAATGAGAGTGAAGATGCCGACAATTCGCTGTTGTCTACCAGCAAGACCGAATTAGAGAAAATATTCGAGAGATAACTTGGCTCCTTTCAGAGAGAAGATTGAAAGGATCGAGAGCAGTGTTAGAGGTATTAGGTTTTGCTGAGCAAAATGAAATTATTACTCAACAGTACAAACAATTGGAGAAAAGAGTTGGTATAGTTGAGAGTAAACGTATCATTGTTCAGTGAATCTTCAATTGCTTTTGAGAGCATGATATGCGAGATGAATGAATGTAGAAAACGTGAAAATTTTATAAATTTAAGTGATTTAATTCTACTTACACTGGTACTATCTCGATAAATCTAAAAAAATTTAAAAAAGTTAATGTTTTAGCTTTTGGAAATAAAATTTGTCGAATCAAGACAACTATCAAATTAAGTCTTGAGATGTTGAAATGCGGCCTCCTACGAGCATCCTACCCTGTATAGAAGTGGCAAGATTTGAACAGTGTTGGAAAACTTGGAAAGCTTTTCCTTTCGTAACTGTATACACAAGGTGCCATTCTGTGATCTTGCGTGGTGTCCCACAGGGAAGAACGATAAGAGCACAAATTAAATTACTTTGTTGTTTTACATAGACTTTACCCTAATGGGAACGATGCTGATTAAAAATAGAATTGTAGGTATTAAACTCAGGTTTTGGTTTGACTCTGCTTTCCCTCTTGACAGTCGGTGCGTGTATATTGTCTTACCTTATGCTTTGGGGCACTCGGCTGCTTTTTCTTCTTGTTGCCTTCTCCTTAATTGTGCATGTATAAATTTGTCTCTTGTCTAGAATTCCTCAAATTTTGGCTAGATAGCACTTGACCAGATTTTTTTATTTGATGTGAAATGGTATAAATAAATTACTTTATCCAGAAAGAAACAAATAAATAATTAGTTCCCTATTACTTG
Source organism: Laupala kohalensis (assembly GCA_002313205.1). NCBI lineage: Eukaryota > Metazoa > Arthropoda > Insecta > Orthoptera > Trigonidiidae > Laupala > Laupala kohalensis. Next base: position 24,019 of record NNCF01127390.1, read on the forward strand.
AGTATAATGAAACTCAGACGTTGCCATTATACTGAGAATATATTAAAAGGAAGTTAGCTTATCAGGCTTTGTGTGTATGTTTATTCAATTAAATTGACTTAAACAATTTTTCACTCATCAAACTACAAATTAAAAATTAAAAATGTTGTAAAATAATAACAGTAAATTTAAATAAATATCAAAACTAGTCCTGTCAATACATTTACCTCCACAAGTCATAGAATTTTGGAGTTTTAATGTAATGGAGTGGATGTACCACTAATTCAATATATAAGTTGCATTAGAATGAGATGTATCTTTGTTTTATATTAGTGGACCCCAACATATGAAAAAAATTAATATAACTAAGCAACTTAAATATTTTTGCATGTATTAAAAATATTGGGTGCCTATTCAAGAGTGGTGTATGAAAATTAAGTAGACTTATTTGACAAACAAGTTTTTAAAACATCATAAATTACTTCGGGAATACGTAGTAGTCACTACATTAAATTATAGTAATAATTCATTGGCCACACGTTAGTAAGTGTAGTGTGGTAGTAAGCAAGTGGAGTGTGTGGCTGACAAATTATCACAATGATTTACTTCAGTTTTTGAAAATTGAAACCTGTAATAAGTGTGGTTGGCTAATAAAGTTATCCTTTGTTTGGAACTTCAACAGTAAACTGAAATACAGAACTGGAAGCTGGGTTAGACTGGCTGTACACATTTGGGCAAATTCCTAGTGTGCTGGTCTAATTTTTGTTAAAAAGTGCCAGTTCATGTTTTTTGTTTTTTAAGAAGTTGAAAAAATGTTGCTTATCTGAATACAGTACACAACAAATGTAGTTCTCCTGGTCTGCTGGGTGTGTGTTCACATGGTTTTGGTGAAGTGAAAATTCTCTTCCTGCTGCGGGGAAAGGAGTTGAGGCACCCAAGTTCTCTGGTTACCAGAGCGGAATTTTATTCCCATTCTTACCCTGTTTGGAACCATTCCTTCTCTTCAAGTATTATTAAAAATAAGACTGAAACAACCTTTGTTTTGTAAAAATTTATACTGACCAAACTTTTGAATATTTTTTATTTTTCTATGTACAGCTTATTTGCTTGAACTTAAGAAATCGTATTGAGTTGTTAAGAGAAAATGGTACTGTATGCTTAATCTCGCAGTAACAAGAGAAGCTTACGTCCATTGGACCACAGATTTTACTAGTCTCTTGCAGGAATTTACTTGGATGTAATTTACTCTGTTCTAATATAAAGGGCCCCTCCAGCGCTTTTTGAGATCGGTATCGAGACACTTGTTTTTGTGATGCAAATATTAGTGTTACAATGAACATGTTTCACCTGAGGGTTATAAAAATATTTAACTTGAATCATAATAATATTTTTGTTGCAAAGTTTGTTTTTCTGCTCATTTAACTTTCATATATGTTCATGACATTTGTTGATTTGCCTTTTTAAGTCTTGTACAAAACTTGTTAAGAAAAATATTCGTTGAAGATCAATGTTTCAGTTCCATAAAACAGAATTTTGTTAATGTATTTTCAGTGTTCAGCATTGAAAAGGATTTCTCAGAGGTTCTCATCCATCTCTAACAACTCTTATTGCTTATAACATAAAAAGCAAATGATCTCATACTAAGGAGGACTAATACCTCCCAGTTTTTTGAAACATATTGCTTATCCAGTGAAATGATTATCTGTAGAAAAAGTAATATTGCTGGGAAGCAAATAACTGAAAGATATAACTTGGAATCAATGTGTTTCATCATTCCAATGAGTGAACATATTTTTTTTTCTGTCCAAAACGGTTCTTAATGTAAATTGCCCCCATCATGATCAATGGTTTATCAAAGCTGGTAAAATTTTGTTAATGCTATAATCAACAAATTGATACAAATTATATTGAATACAATGAATATTAAAAAGAAATATGTACACAGGTTTAAAAAAGTATTGATGTATAGAGAAGACGTCAGAACCTGATTATCGCGGTAAAAACTTGCCATAAATTTCTTGTTAATATAACCATTTGAATTATGTTATTGTATTCAAAGATACATTGTTTATTGTGGTGTTATTAATATTCTGTGCCACATCAAACTTGTACCATACTGGGATTGAATGCAGCATCACGTTACTGGTTCAGCTATTGCCTTCACCACTTGCATGCAGGTGCCTTTTTTTTTCCCCACCGGGTTACGAAAACTAAATTGTCATGTGAAACTGTATACCATGATATGTTGAAAGTGCTTCAGAGGCTCCTCAAATTGAAGCAGCAGAAGTTACATCTAGGTGCATACTACATTCGTGGTCAAGATAGACAAAATGGATGACTTTTTCGAGTGTATACTTTCCTCCCCATCAGCCGTGACTTCGAAAGGAATGGTGGTTTTCTCCTCCTTCTGTTTGAGATAGCAAACTAGTTCTGAATCTTAGCTTTCTGGATTTTCTCTTTTCATGAACTAAACTACAGACTTGGTTTCTCTAGTCGAGCAAAATCATCGAAAGTAAATTTTGGCGACGAGTACTAAATTTTAATCATTTCATGTTCTTGAGTATCTATATTGTTTTTAAAGGTGCCAGCAATTGTTGATTAATCGTACAGTTAATTGCAGACATCTGTAATGTTTTATTTTTATCCTTCCTATTTCCGAACTGATTTGGATTGAGTGGAAATCATTAATTATAGAGTATTCAATAGGAGATCACTATTTAGAGTATATTTAGATTTGTAAGTACCGTATTGGCCTGAATATAGTGCAGTGTTTTCCCCCCAATATGTACTTTCATAAATTATATTAGAGTACTTTAAGATTAGCAACAATAAGTTGGGTATTGTGTGCCTCATCAAGCATTTTACCGCATCTATTAATAATCACTAATAAAGAACTCATTGTATTCCAAGAATATTACGATGTTTCATTTACTCACTGGAGTCGTCTTTTAACACGCGTGTTGTGGTGGCAATGTTTTTGATAGGCAGTTTTTGGTTGCGGAAACTTTCACACCAAGACTCTTCTTGTATATATAATTTCTAAACATTTGCCTGTTATTTATTTGACAATGGGTAGAGAAAATATTGACCGTTTTGAAAAAAAGCTGTGAATAAAATGTGCTTGCATTGTTCACGAATTATGAGAAAAGTTGTAACCTAGAAGGATAAAAGAAAATGGGGTGTTTCCTCTTTCAGTTTTCCTTCAAAATACTGGGTTGTATTGTATTTGAGCCAATACCGTATTTGCTATTAGGAATAGCTTTGAAAATGGATTGTTGTTGTTTTTAATTTCATTTGACAGTAGTTTTGGTTCTGTACCTTGACTAATTGTGAATAAAAACTTCACACTTGGTATCATTATCTAGGTATTAAAACCTAATTGAAGGTAGCATTGCATCAGAGAATTTATATTGACATGACCATCTCTTTATTTTCAATTGCATGGCTTAGGTAAGAGTTATTTTATCTCCTAAAATCTAACAATATGACTGACATTTGTTGGTTTGGAGAGTGCATTAGAGTGCCCGTTTCCTATGTCTTTTCCTGAATTCTAGTCTGGCTCACTTGTGACATTTAGAAAAATTTCGCTTCATGTGTTTGTGTGTGTGTGTTACATGTTTATGCAGGGCTGTATGTGGGCGTATTGAGAATACTGTTCAAGGTTTACCACCTCCTTATCGCCTCAACAAGCCTCTCATGAGTCTTATTACTTCACCTGAGGTGCGACAACCTGGTAAAGCGCCAAACTACAGTGTTAATTGGACTATAGGTAAATTAAAAATATTTTCTATAGGATGGTATCATAGTTTCTTTCCTCTTTAAAAAAAGATTTGGATTTGTCTTTTCTTGCATCCAACTACAGTGGTTTCTTCATAACTTATTCTTTTTAAATTTTGTTCTAAAATGAACTATTCTGCACCTATAATACAGGCCATGCACATTTCATTATTGAAATCATATCCTGAATTTCTCGTTTAATTTCTTTTATTTGGTTAAATTCTCTTTGGTAGTTTTTGTTTTGAATTTGAAACATTGAATGTTCTCTACTTTTAAAAAAATTTCTTTTGGTTTTTGTTTTTCTTTATATACTTACGTATCGACAAACTTTTCTATTACTTATATTATGAGGAAAATAAAAGTAGCTAAATGTGTTTTGTCGTATGTACTAGTATTTTGGTGGATTTATTTATTTTTGTTCAAATCATTAAAGATAATAGACTGTTCGAATATTTTAACTATGTATGAATTGTTTTCAGGTCAAGAAGGGCCCGAGATCATTAATTCAGTGACTGGAAAAGATGAACGAGGGCAAGCATCCCGTCTGTGTAAACAAGGAATGTTCCGTCGCTTTTTTAATTTAATGGGGAAATTGCCCACACGGACAGGAATAACGAAAGATACCTGTTCCCATGTGTATGCCAATGCAAAATCTGTTGTTGTTGATTACAAGGTAAATTTTCATGACTCCATTTATTCCCTTTGTCTATTACACCTCAAGTGAAGTGACCTCTTTTGTTTAAAATGTTTTATAATAATTTAATGTTGGTTCAGTTGTGCATATAAACTTGATAATTCTCTTCTCAGATAATATCTTTTCTTGTTGTTTTGGACAGATGGCCAAAGAGCAGTTGGTGATGGCGTTCCAGAAGGCTGAGCTTGGGATGTGGTTGAAGAAGCCTTTAGATCAGGACATGTTTGAGTTGGAAGACATTGAGTTGGCAGGAGTTGCTCAGCCATCTTCCGAAGACATCAAGTTGTCTCTGGAAGGGAGCAAGCCTTCACAGGACGGGAAGTCATTCCCACCCGCCTTGCAACAACAGACGCAGCAGCAGCAGCAGCAGCAGTCGCAACAGCAGCAGTCGCAGCAGCAGACGACGCAGCAACATCAACAGTCGCAGCAGCAACCATGACTCGCCGCTGATACCAATCTTGAGGGGGCTCCCCGCCTGTCTGGATAGAGCCGCCACTCAACCTCTCGCCCCAGCGTAACCCTGTCTCCCACCCGTAGGCCCGGTGCCAGTAAAGGGCAGACCCTGGAGAAGTGACCTTTTGTTGCAGTTTCATGTGCAGGGCCACGGGAAATCACAACGAGGGGTCACTGAGCTTTAGTAGTTACCCATAAGTACAGTATTTGCAATTTACACTATCACTAAGCTTTAGTAACAAATCATTCGTGGATAGTATTTGCAATTTGTGCACAGAATTTACATTTTGGAGGTTGTTTTAATGGATTCAAGTGTCATTTGTAGTAGTGTCTTTTGCTGAATATTAGGTTGAATTGGATACCGTTAAATATAAAGATCATCCAATATTATGTAAAGTATTTAGAGCAAATTATAAATTGATAGAGGTATAATTTTTTAGAGAATAAAAAATTGTATCCTACATTTTTCGATTGATTGGTAGCCATTTGACATCTCTTTGAGCACTAGTCTTTTTATATGTATTAATATAGAGTGTGAGCGTTTAATTTTGATAAGTTACGCTTAATTACGTCTGTATTTTTTTTATACGTATATGTACTGTAATGCGTATTATATTACAGTAAGTTGTTTTATTTTCTTTGATTCTAAGATGTGAATACTTTTTCTATTCAAAGGGCAATAATATATTTTGTTGCGTCTGCAAAGAGCATGTTATTAAGCTAATTATAAATAATTCGTTAAATAGAATATAGTTTACTACTCAGTCCGCCACGTTCCTTCGTATTGATAGAACGTTGAATGAATTGTGCATTTCGATGCTGATGGATGTTTTTCCTATTGAACAAAATAAATTGAGAAATCCGAGTCATTATGTTTGTTATTGTATTCTGTGAGAATTCCCCGAACAGAGATAAATGGCACTGGTTTTCATTAATATGGTCTAAGAGTGAATTCTATGTCCTAATTGCCGATGATGTCTACAGTAGAGGATGTAGGGCACTTACGAAGACTGAGTTCTTGTTGAAATAAGCCCTCTCCTTGTTTCCGTACAACTGAATTGCTCAATTTTGTTTCATTGTTAAAGCGCAAACATATCATGACATTCCACATTTCTTCCATCTTGTATCATTTATTATTATAATTCTATGTTGTAGTTTAAAAGAAAACCTCATTGTGTTAAGAAATCATGGCCCAGTACTCGTCGTGTTGCCATAACATTTGTAAATACTCACTGTTGATTTTTGTGCAAAACAATTGCATTTGTGTGTTAGTTCTTGGTGATTTTGAGAGGAGTGAAAGGATTTGGTTAAAACGAACTCTGGCTGTGAGAATATAGTGCCACACCACGCCACCACTCGCAGTTTCCAGGGCCTGCCCCTCACTGTGCTGAGCCATGTTGGCGCAGATGGCTGGCTGCCGGCGGCCTCTATCCCGTCTTGCGAAGCCCCCGCAGGATGGTAGGCGGGCCTCAAACTAGAGTAGTGCGCTTCGGCTACGTCCGATGTACTGTAATGTTAGCATGCCTTCTCTGTTGATCTTTTCATGTCATTATGCGAAGCATTCGTGGAAGGGATATCGGAGGAGGGGGTTTGTTATTTCCTAAATTTAAAAAAAGATACACATTCTAGTCTAAGCTTGTACAGTACAATTCAATATGTCATCCTGTGTAGTCTGTAAGAAAATGATTTGGTTTTGCGAGGCAGTCTTTTTTGGATGGTGTATTCAGTAAACAATGGAACCGGTGCTTTCAATTGTATGCTACTGCCCACATGTACTCACTTTTGGACTACTGAATAGACTACATAGGAATGGAAGTATGTTAAACTTGTCTTGTTCCTTTCTTAAAGAATCGGCTGGAAAGTAAATTGTTCCACAATAATGAGTCACCTCTTATCTCAACGTCAATTATTCACATTGTGGATTGGATAAAACCCAGTGTGAAATTGATGGTGTAAAAAGTGTTTACAGTTACTATTTTGCATAAACTTTAATACATTTGATACATGAATTCATTATAGGAGATTCTTTTATTTGTCTATCCTAGTTTTTTCTTTTTCAAGTGTGTGTGTGTGTGTCATATTTACTTTGAAGAAAGAAATTGATGGCATTTTCCTACCTTTTTCTTTTTAATACAAGACTTATTTTCAGTGTTCACTCTGTCCTTGGTTTAATTTATGAACTAAGTCCTACGTTATTCTTAGTTGTTGGTTTTTTTCTCCTCCTCGATGTTTCTTTGGAGTTCGTCCAGTTCAGTTGATTGAAACTGAAGAAAGCACTTGAAAAATTTTTCCTATAGTGTTTTTGATAGTTGTTCTTATAACTCAAAATTCTTTGTTATAATTGATCTAAATCTTATTAAAATAAGTGAATCAATATTTAGAATTTTGTAAGTCTACACTTACACTTATGTAGGAAAATTGGCTTTAGAGAGTGATACAACATGAAACTTGCTGGTTGGTGATGGAGTCTACCAAGAATTTGTTGTTGAGAAAAAGTGAAGGATAGCAATCCTGAAATGTTTTAAAGCTGAGTGAGCTGCCTTTGCTGCAGCCGAATGTGTAAATTTGGGAATGTTTTAGTACAAAATCGCTTGCCATTGGGCTGAATCAATTGCAAATTTCCTATGGATAAGGTATTTTAATTCATTAAGAAACCCAACAAGATGATGTAGAATGTACAAAACTAGAAACAGTATTTTGAACTTGGGTATGTTGTTCTTAGGATCTACTAAAACATTTCTGGAATTTCGTTTTTTTTATAAAGCAAACTAATAATCTTCAAATAGGTACGAAGGACAAAGTGTTGTGAAGGGATGATTTTGATACACTTTAAATATGATTTGGGTTGTTATATATTCATTACAATGACCACTGAAGGTTATGGATAATCTTGTTCTATATGTTGCTCTGAAATTACTTTGGTGTTTGTACTGAATATACCGGTGTTGAAGTTCTATTCTGTTGGCTAGACGACATTTGTTGACAGTTTTCTGTGATAAATTGGAGGAAGTATACTTCTCCTTATTTCCAATGAGTCAAAAAAAGAAAGAAAGGAAAAGTTATAATTTATAAATTCCTTACGTTGAACTTTTTGAACTGAAACAATCTCAATCTCCAGGCAATCTAAGCAGAAGTGTTTCTGTTGTATCAAAATATGGCAGATAAGTAGTTTCAGCTTGTGCAAGCTGTATTGCTCTTTTCTATATTCTTGGAATTTGTCAGATAATGACCTAAATCCCTCCATTGTAGATCCGTTCTAGTTAGGATTGATTCATCTGACTTGGGTTTATAGACATTTGGCACTCAACTTTATTGCTGCAAAGCACGACATGCAAAGTGAGGTGACGGGATCTTAATTTGGAGCTTGTCACCTATGGTATACTATGCACAATTAAGCAATTTTGTAGATTTGCCTGATGGTGTCAATATTAATTAGATTGACACTTAGCTCAAATAATATTGATATCATTTTGTAGTTAAGCATTTAGGTCTTCTCTTGTAATATCCATCGAAATTTATAATAAAAGTTTTGGATTCATCGAGAATCTGAATGATATCAATATTAAATCACATGTTTATTGACATCTGTAGAATTTTTTAAAGGTCCAAGCAGATGAATTCTAGATTCCTTCCTCAGAATATTGGCCTAAAGAAAATACCCATTTTTTAGAGCTTATCCATTAATAGTCACCTCTGATTTTTGAAGTGTACTTTACAGCAGTTGTCATACGTACGTGGCGACAATTTTGCCAAATTTGGGGAAGTGTATTAACGGATTTGGCACTGTATGATGGGTTGTGCCTATTCTTCCAGGCTTCCCAATGTTTACAGAAATATAGAAGTAAAATCAATAAGTTAGTTCTAATGTAGGTTTCTTAGCGGTGCTGAACTGTGTGGAAAATTTGCCTTTATCTGAAGTGAAGGCAAAAGTTTGTTTACATACCGGTGAATATTGAAAGTTGGTCTGAGAATTTGGACTTTACTTGCGAAATGCTCTTAAAGACAACTGTTTTTCCCAATTTGGCAACTTTTGAAATATTTCTCTTGGAGAAAGAATTTTTGTAGTAAAATGTTAGAGCAGTTGTAATTAACTACTACATACTGCTGGAAGCATTGAATGGTTGAAACGAAAGCGCATAGCTTTCACAAGTACGACATTCAGTGTTGTGTCTAGTTCCAGTACTTTTAAACGTAGCAGTTCTTCTCTCTTACTCTTAGTCCAGAATCTGGCCTGTTCCTGCCCTCGGCACTGTGTGCTCAGAGACTCGGTGTCGAAAGGCTGAAAGGAATTAAGCTAAAGTATTCTACTTTTTCAAAATATTTCTATTGCCATATTTGAGTTGAACTTAATATACAAAACTCAGCAGATGGCAGTCTTGGCTTGTACAACTGAGTTGATTTTTATAGTAGTTCCTCCAGTTGTCGAGTTAAAACTTTTCATGGGCCGAGTTTTGAAGTATATATTTTATGGCTTACTTTTGTCACTTACTCTTATTCTATGGAGATAATGCAGAGTATTGTCCAAATACTTTGTTGGGATATGTAGCTTCAGGTTACTCTACAGTACAAGAGGAGAATTTGTCCTTTGCATGAGCAATAGTCCTCCAGTCTTCCTGCATTTTTAACTGCAGTGTTACTAAAGGTGCTCTGGAATACCGTGGGCTCGAAGCCCTTGTCAGCTGGCTGTAGTTATATGCATTTTCTCTTATAAACTTGTTCTTACGTACGGGCTCCAGCCCTGATTGCTGCCCCCTCAATTAGAAGCAAAGTAGTGTTTGTTGACGTTGAAGCGCACGCGAGGTGTGTCAACTGGTAAATAGGCTGCTACCTAGTGGCTGTAAAAAATATTGCATTTAAATACTTGACTTTTAATAGAGTAAATAAATCATTGTATCATACTTCTTACAACTTTATCATCTTGTGTGATTTTAGATTGTATAAATTTTCTAGAACCATAACTTGTAATTTTTTTCTCAATAATTCATAATCATTTCGTAAAATTATAGTAGAAAATTAAAATAAAAATAATCTGAAGTTTTTTTTAGAAATTGAATATTCCAAAATTAGAAACCTAATTGATTTTTCCTCTTCCTTTTCACTCTTTATTTAAATCTCGAATTGTTTAATTAATTTTCTATGAGAATGAAAAAAGAGTAAATTTTGTTGGGAAATTTCTAAGATGAAAGTGTGCTGAGAGTAAAATTCTGCTATATATCGCGAAACTTTTTTTTTTTTTCATTTATGCACTACAGGATAAAGGAGAGCTTGTTAATGTGCTTTAGTTGCCGTAGTAGCACTGAACAGCTTCTTGTAAAAGTTTTATTTACCTAAATATGTTCACTGCGTTTTGAATATGAGTAGAATAATTGAGGAAATAGAACCTCCCACGTTATTGTACTTAGAGAAATAACTTACTTTACGGTGACATGCTCTCAGGTGTCAGTTCAAAGAACTTGTTAGTAGGAAGTGTTTTCAGGAAGGCTCATGTAATATCTTGTCCTGTTTGCCTCAAGTATTTGCTTTCCCTATTCAAAAGATTTGTCCTTTGATGAATATGAGTAAAAATCCAGTCTCGTCTCCATTAAGAAGCTACAGGTAATTCACTTGAATTGCAGTGATTATCAATTGTTGATGGCATTGTTTTCACAATAAGAATGTGCTTCCATTGTTCTGTCATGAGTACCAACTTGTGTAATATCCCTCATTGTTTGAGAGTACAATAAAATAGAGGAAATTAATATTTCAGAACAAAATTGGTATTTCAGTAAAATGTGCAAGTTGGTAAATGTTTCAATATTTCTTGTAGATGAAACTTGTGTGCCTCAGCTGCAGAAAGTTTAAGTATTTTAAGTTCCTTTAATGCAAATCTGTTAACAGAAGATTCTCACCTGGAGTTGTATTTGTATGATTGATCTAGTCCACTTGAAAGGTTTAGAAAAGTTGCAGATAGTTAGTGATACTGTTTACTCATATAATTTGTTATTAATTTTTGTATTTGTGAATATATTGTATCTTAACTGATTTACAATGTGAAAAGATTTTCTATCATGAATATGTTATTGACAGTGTAATCATTCAGAGTATAATTTGACTTGGCTGATCCACTGTCTGTTTCTTGAGCCATTTTTGGGATGGGTCTTTAGGGAGAGAGACTCCCGCCAGTGTTTGGCCTGAAACTGTCGTTCTGTGATAGATGAATAATCATTTACATCAGCTAATCTTAACAATTATGAGAAACTTTGCTTTAGTCCATAATTATGTTGTATATTGGGAGCATTCACATTTAATATGACTTTCTTAATTATCTTAGTTGTAGTTTTTGAAAGACCTTAGAGAACTTTTTTCACCCACTATGGTTTTACAAATATTTCATCAAAGTTTCATGGAAATTTCATATCCACTCCACTATTATCATAAGTTATTTCTTAAATATTAATTCATTCAATATTTCTGACAATTTATGTAGATATTGAAAATAATAAAATTAATAAGTTACTATATTTATTGGTGTTTGTTTATTAAACCCTTACGTTTTTGAGTAACAGGCTATCTACTACTCTTTTTTTTTTTTTTAGAATTCTTTCTCTCCTTGATGCAGAGTTAAGAAGTTGCAATGTTACTGAGAAATTAGGTTAGAGAAACTTTCATAACTGAGTTACTTATTTTATTGTTTAAACATACAATTTTGTCTGAAATATTTCTTGAATACTATTTCATTATAATTGGCCATATTAGGTATCAAAAGGTGTAATAATCTGAAAACATGAATCAGAATCTCTTGTTGAGGTATGTGTATTTGAATTTTGGGAAAACTGCTCTAAATGTCTTGAAAGAAGGGAAGGGATAGATCCAGTTTCCTTATTGATAAAAATCTATAATTAATTAAAGTCAGTTTTTTTGTTTTCCCTATCTCATGATTCATTCAGAATTGTTTTGGTGACATTGTCATCAGTTTCAAGCTGCATATGTAGTTGATATATTAGAATAATTTAAATATTAACTTGCACATCTATTTCACAGAACACAATGTTAAATGACAATTTTTTCTTAACATGGTGATATGTTGATAGGCCTTGTCACCGAGACAATTATAATGCCCTAAATAAGGAAACTTATCTAATCTGAACAGTTAAGATAAATAGTTGACCTATATTGATGATTATACTAGTAATTGCTAGACACAATAGAACAGATGATCTGAAGGTACTCGCACAAAAAATAAAGAAAACATTTGATAATTTTTTTGTGGAATAATACCAGAATATATATGCATACTCCATTAAATGGTATGCATGGTGGGAAAGCATTTTGTTGTAGACGGATAACTATAATCCTGACATCAAAAATCTGTGGGGTTTTCATCCAAAGGATAATGGGGAAATGGAGTTTCTAAATTATGGAGAGAATATACACTGATAAGTTTATTTGTCTTAATAATTTTGTATGTGATGAAGTACACTGCACATCCACAAACAACTTAGATTTGAGTAATACTAACATTTCTTCGGAACAAACAGAATTTGAATGTAAGACAAATCATTATTCATTGTTCATTACTCATTATTCAACTTATATTCAATTATTCATGGAGTCAAACAAAAAATTATCTTCATTGTCACACGCAATTAACTTCATTGCATTGCTTCAGGGAATGAAATATACCATTTTTAAAATGTAAGTAATGGGACCATTAATATATTGTTAATTAATTGAATTTTCTTGGAATGAAGGGTGCACTGTTCCCTAACACTGTCTGGACACTAATCCTTTTATGTATATATATACATACCACACTAACAAATATATAGGCATCTTTGGGTCATCACAACTACGATATGTACGTTAGCATACGCAATGCTTCTCTGGTCCACACATTTTGAGGAGTCAAGTTATTTTTATTCTCATATTATTAGCCAACATTATCTCCATACTTTACACTGCAGAACTACGTTGATTTGGCAGCTTCGAACCTGTGTGATTTATTTAACTAGATTTAGAGGGCCATGAAGTGAATGCTAATAAATAAAACACAGTTTCCAGATGGTAAAAGTGTATTTGAACACAGACATAGCAAAACAATGAAGGAAGTGCCTGCTGCAAGTGTGTTAGAAGATGGGTTTACAAATGTATACCGCTATCTTACATTTTCAATTATATGAATACAAGTATTTAAGAGGTACACACATCCAAAGATATTATAGTAAATATTGCACTACTATTAATTTATTACAATATTATATGCGTTTTGACAAAAGAACAAAGAGAGAGTTGTAAAATTTAGCAATGGCGCATCAAGAATATAAGTGCTGTGGAGCGGCCTGTACTTTTATCCACTTGAAGTAGAAATGACTGGTACCAATGATTCGATAATACTCTGGTGATTCTTAAAGAATTAGAATTTTTTTCAGTGTAAAAGCTATAATTTCAATATCCATCTCTATCCAATTTCATGATGAAACCTTAATCCTTTACATAAATTGATATGTTTTAAAAAGTTGTTTTCCACAGGTGATATTAATTTAGAACATTGATTAAATATCTTGGTTAGTAAAATATGTCTGCAGAAACATAACACTTCATATGATAGGAGAGTTGATTTACCTATTAGAATACTGTGGATCTGATTTTTAAAAAGAATTATAAAAATGGATTCCAATAAACATTATTCCTTCCCATGAACTTTTAATTCTAAATTTATTAAAATTTTCTCATTCACTTACAATCTTGTGACTGCTCCACAGTCAATTGTTACGCCACTGACATGAATAGGAGGACCCTTGATGGAAGTTAGGAGCATGCTCCTCTCCATCTGCGTTGCTTTGTTGTGTTCTTGCTGCCATCTGATAAGGTAGTCTTACTTTTAATGAATATTTTACTTTATTTGTAATATTGTACACATGTCTATCTATTCAACATTGGGAATTGAATTCCTAGTGTGCCTTGGCCACCATCTTTGATAACATCATATTAGACAAGCCAATTGTATAACATTTAACATGATCACATTTAACAGTAAGTATCATAAAGCTCAGTAGAATTTCTTTCCTTAAAACTAGAAAACAAAAATAATATTTCTGCTCTTAAAAACTGACAATTTGTATCAGCATATTTCTAAAATAAGACTTTGTATTTTGTATAACAACAATATCAAACCAGATAAAGTGCCATCCTCACATCTTTTATTAACAGATAAAACAAATTTGTTACTAGGAAGAGGAAGTGTGCCGGTTACATGGGATTTCCTTGTGGAAGGAAGGCTATATGAAATCAATGGATTTACAAAATGCCATCAATTCGTGCTGCCCTACACAATAACGTCAGTCCAGATTTATCATAACCAATGTGCAAGGGTTGAGACTTGTCAGCTGCTTAATTCATTTCTTCCAGAATTGGTCACAATGTAAGGGAATCAATTTTTTAAATTGCTCGTTCTCTTTGTTCAGATGACAATGCCAAAAAAAAATTGATTGTCAGTAAGTTTGAAGTCCTTTAATATGAGAACCATAATCAGTGTATAGGGAGACTGTGGTGTAAAAACCCTGAAACTTGTGTAGTTTATTATCATATTTATGTTTTAATATTGATGTCACTAATAAATCATGAAGTGCCATCAGTTTTTTTGACAAAATCATTAAAATTTTATTGTTAAAAAACAGGTTCAGTTGATAACGGTCAATAATTCTTGAAAGTTCAAAGATGATAATGAATTAACCCACAACTTGAAAATGGAATATCACTGGATGACATGATAATGAATTAACCCACAACTTGAAAATGGAATATCACTGGATGAGATGATAATAAATCTTAAGATATATATGTGATATTTATGGTTCTTCGAAAATTATTTAAAGTTGGGAACACAATTTTGATTTTTTAAAATATAGTTTTAATACACCTCTTAAATGAAGCCCTCTGTTTTTATGTGATTTCAACAGACAGGATAGGTTATCATAACATCTCATCTACAATTCCCTCTTCAAATGTGTTTAATATTTTATGATTAAATTGTTTTTCAAATGCCCTTAAAACAGTTGGTTTTATCTTGGACCCATACATTCTAAGGATGTAGTTTTTAACAGCTTCTTATGACACATTTCTGAACTGATTAATGATGTTTAAAATGAAATGGGTTGTGTGGTCTTGAATACTTCGCGTCCTGAGATAAATTATGTGTTTTGCAATCTAAAGCATCTATGAACGAGAAAGTGAAGAGGTGTTAAATAAATTCACTTTAATGATTAGTATGAGTCAGTGTTATATGCGCGTTTCTATCTTTCATTCAACATCCGTAACCCTTGCACAACGCTATTTTGGACTGACGTCTACACTACGAGTCTTCTTCGGCCCGCAATCCACCGCGCCACCGTCCACGTTCTGCCATCGATCGTCTTTCGATCCGAACTTTAAATTTTGGGTTAAATTACTACAATTATTGCTCAGATTGCAATGTAGCTCTTTCCAATCGAAATAACTCGTCATCAAATCATACTGAAGAAGTGACGCGGAGCAATCTTGTTTCACATCAACTTGAGCGGATATCATATTTGCAATATAAGTTCAAAATAAAGTCCATCCGTGAAGAAAACTCAGGATAATTGAACAATGTTCTGTCAGTGTTGTTCTCTTGCAAATACCACCACTAGCAGAATCTTCGTCGTGATGCCATTGTTGTGTGCCTACCAATCGTAGGCCTCGTGTGCTGCGGCAGTGGACGGCACAGGCTGTTGGACTTGTAGGCGCGTGAGAGGCGGCGGACCTCCAACTTTGCTCCCTGATGCCTCGTACTGAGACAGCACTTCGTTGTAGCGCTGCGAAAAACAGTGACAAAAGGTGAGTCAATCTGCTGCGGGCGGTGGAAAAAGGAAATTCAAATACAGAGGGAACCTCGCAGTTTTTTAATCCCCGTGAATGTGGAAAGTACCTCTCTAACGACGCTTTACGCCCAGAAATCCGATGTACAAAGAATTTGCTTTTTTATAGGAACATTTACACACTTATAGTGCAAAACCTGACCTTTATACAACGAATGTTTGCTGCACTAACCTCAATTAACTGAAAAACAAACCAACGTGCTCATGCCTGTGTAGACATGATACCGTTTCTGCGACATACAATGTCAGAAAAAATTGTTCTATATTCAAGTTTTTAAACATATTTTTATGCAAATGACTAATCTCAATACCACTTTTTTTTCCCATTCCGTAGTGATACGAACATCGCTATCACAAATACGTTGATTTCACACATTTTTATAACTCCAATTGATTTTCGCGTTCTACTGTACTTTGAAAAAATATTGACGTGAAATGTGACTGGAAACACTTGATCGAGTCCCTCTCGAATGGCATAAATACTAAAGCCTTGTCCACGTGGCGCATGGGGCTTTAAACCGTTCGACGTTCTTACTTGTGACATTGTGCTCTGTCAATTTCCCACTTCAGTCGAACCAAGAGCCATTGATATCGGAGCACGAGAAAGTTCGTATGCAGTTATAACGAGTATTGATGTACACACCACAAGATAAAAAGAAGCTAATGAGTTTCCAATTCCTAATAAATATTGTTTTCCACATGACTTCGGATGATGTGGTTGATGTTAATACCTCTTATACTTTATCACGCCATTGTTATAGTACTCTAGATACTGATTAAATTCATTTTCTCATGCATTTTTTCCTTTTTGTTTTTAAGTTTATTTCTAACAATACGCAACTGTGGTTCGTTTTAAGTAGCAACCATCAGAGTTTGCAACTGCTTTTCTAACAATGTTTATTGTTATTATTTTTATTATTAACAAACGCGGCTCTAGAACAATCGTTTCCAAACTTTTTACACCCACGACTTTCTTGATCTAAACATCTCCGGCGACATTAAAAAAACCGTTCATTATACAGTACAATAAATATTAATGTCTAACTTGATGAATTTTCACGTGATAGTACGACTTATATAAAGAAGTAGATGTAAAGAAATGAACTTATAAAATTACAGTTTGCGTATATGTTATATCTAATTATAAAAATTGCAGGGTACAATTTGCGGAGGCACGGTGCCTCCCGGCGCACACTTTTGAAGGTCATTAGATTCCCCGGAAACTGAAATTGAACAGATGCCATTCTCACGGCGAAGGCCAACGCAATTGATAGGAAGGCACGGCATACGATGAGAACTCAATAAGTTTTGATGAGATTTCCAGAGTGATTCGACAATGGTGTATTTTTTTACGAGTATTTTGGGACTTTAAATGAATGTTAATTATATTTTTATAAGTAATGCTATCACAATACAAAACCTGAGTATTCCACACGGATTGAACAGCTTTAAGACAAATGTTATTTTTAATGTGTTCTTGTTGAAAGTAATACTTTTTGTAATAGAGTAATATTGTTCGTAAATAATTGTGTACTATTAAGTATTATATTTGTATTGTGGTTGTACACTATTCAGTGTTACATGTATTATTTTATATGAAAAGAATGTGCTGTTGATGTTCTAATGAAATTACAATATAATAACGTAATTAGTATAGCGTTAATGAAAGTCCTGTACTTGGTGGGACCTACCACGATAATCACAAATGTGGTCTTTACACTTTAGATGTAGATAAATATTGAATGTTAATTTAATATGTTTCATATAGGTTTCACAAGCTAAACGTTCATTTTAAGTAGCAACTATCAGAATTTTCCAAAAGTCGCAAAAAATGTTGGGAGTGGAATTTTTGAATTTTTTTTCCTTCTGCTATCTTAGAATTTTCTGTTTTTACGTGGTAGTACTGAAGGTCCTATCACAAGGACGGGAGAAGGAAAGTCTGTAAGCCGTTCAAGATGCGTCCTACCAGCAGGACGTCCTTCCGTTAGTAGAAGGCTCTGGCGCGATCCATCATTAATAATATTATAAATGCCTTTGTACATTGAGTATTTTTATACGGAAGATTCACGTGTGAGGGTGAAAACACAGCAATTTTATGACAACTTGCTTTCGTTTTATTTAATCCGTTTTTCCTTCGCTGTTTTTTTTTTCTCGCGCGTGCAAAATAAACTTTAAAGAGATCCTAAGTTTCAAACCTACATTTCTGATGGATAGATGCTTCTCTCAATCTGTTTGTTGATAAAAATGAACAACTAGGACAGATAAGACCTTCCCCGTGAATGCTGGGACATGGAAGGTTCGTGACTCAAAGCGACGGGAAGGGAAATGGACACATTCATATGAACCTCAAGGCGATCACGCTCAACGTGTTTCGTAAAAATAATTATTACTAAAGTTTTATGAACATTAATTTTCTTTTTATGTTAAGGTTTGTAAGGCATCAATGATTTATAACATTAAACGCAATAAGTAAGTATTTGTATCAAAATTTAGTAAATCTAAAGTCTTCCACGATTGTGTTTGGTCCAGAATCCCTTCACAACAGTAATAAAGCCCTGAAAGTATCTTACAGCCATTTCAGTGCAGTGCGTTTACCTTTTGAGCAATGAGCCGACCTTTTGAGCAATGAACTGAATGGAGTTGTATTTACTGTTTACTTATGTATTGAATATTATTGTATTCGCCGAAAATTGTCATTTGGAATACTGAGCAAATGTTGCACGGGACAGTTTTGTAATTTTGGCATCCGTAATGCAACAAAAAAAAACCCTCCGCTAGCTCAACGGGTAGCATGCTTGCTTTTGCCACTGACTCACTCGGGGTTCACTTCCCGGTGGGGTCGGTAAAAAAATTGTAGCTTTTTCACGTCAGTGTCCTTCACTTCATATTTAGCTGCGACTCCTTCTTCATACATCTCCTACTATCACACCCTCCATCTAACAATGACCTTTACCACCTCCTGTACTCAAGTTATCGAGAGTTTGGGCACTAAAAACAAAAACAAAGATGGGGGACTCGAGTGGTGTTTCAGGGCAGCCACCACCGATATTTTAGAACAGAAACTCCACACTCGTTAAGACTTGGACTGCCTGTAATTGTCGTTCGATATTAAAATCCTCGTTTGGTAGAACTTACACATGCCTTACGGGTGTACCAACGCTATGGAAACAACACAGAGACTACCGTGAAATGAATTTCGTTGAAAGTAGATTAATAAATTAAGATTTCTCGAATAGTTTACGCAACGTATTTTATAAATAGGAATGTTAATTTTGTGTTACACTACAAAGGATAAAGAAGAGTATTTTAAGGACTGGCTCTCCTAGAGTTATTTCGTCAAGTTTGGTGGTAGTGAATACAACGTTTAAGATGAAAATATCACTAAGTCGAGTAGTATACGACATAGGGGGATTCAATGGAGTAGATTGGCAGTTCTCCCAAATTTGGTAACTTTTCAGAGGGCAGCTAAACTATACCTCCTGTCACCTAATGTAGATAAACTTCAATAGCACGCTACATTTCCCATTCACAAATACTACAATACAAAAATAAAACATGTAATCCGAGTAAGAGTCTACTGCTGTACAACGCTTTACACTCGGCGCGCACTTTGACTCCTTAGAGGGATCCGCGACATCTTTTAATCTTCACCTAATTGAAAACTCATCAAATCATACAAAACCTCATTTTCTTTGTTTATATTTAAAATAATGTTTATGTTGGTTTTGTGAATAATAGTAACTAATAACGTCAATTTATTGCGTAACTAGTCATTTATGAAGAAAGTAAAATAAACTGTGAACTATGACGTAGTAGGCAATGGCGGATAAAAATGACAAATAAGACTTCAAAGAATACTTCTACAATAAGTCTGGTGATTTGTATAAAAATATTTTAAAATTGACTAATGAAAATAAATCATACTATTTAAGAGAACTACCCTTGTTTCACACAAAATATTTTGTTCACGAAGGAATAGTAATAATATTCATCGTCCTAGAGTGTCAACCGCGCTTTGCCAAAAAGGGCCGTATCATTCGGGAATCGTTCTATATAATTCCCTGCCCAAGAATATAAAAGATATTATGAAATTGAAACTCTTCAAATCCGCGGTTAAAAGGTACCTTCTGACCAATGTTTCTACACTGTAAAAGAATTTATTGATTTTAATAAAAATTAAAGCCATCTTGTACTTTATCACGTCATTCGTGAAGTTTTTTTAAAATATCTGACAACAATTTCAAAAGTATTTTTCTGCATGCTTGTATTATGTCTTATTATTCATATAAATTTAGTTGTATATGTACTCAACCCTGGTACGGTTGTGTACATTAATTCTGTAGCCCCATCCTGGCCCGGGTTTTTCTCCGGTTTTCCTTCGGGTAGAGGCGGATTTCTTATACAGGTAGGTACTCTAGGCTCTTGCCTAGGGACGGCATCAATTGAAATAATTATTAGCGAATTTAGCGTTATTTAATAGTTACGAATTATCAACAATACTCTCCGAATTACTTTTCTGTTTTATTAAATACAGTGTTTGTTGGTATTTGTTAATATGTAGCAGTTGTATTGACTTATTTAAGTAGTAAGTAGTTTAGTACATTTAAGTATTAATACCAATCAAGTAATTACAATGATGAATAACTCCCCGACAAATACTATAACACGTGTCGAACTATTCTTTTTATCGTTAGGAGTTAAATGTTGAAATGTTATATCCTTAGCCTCTGCCTTAGGAATTGCCCTTGATCTGAATTGATGGGATACGTCCCTTGCTTGCTTCCGGAGAGTAAATTAGTTTATTGTCCTCCTCCACGTGGTCATACGCAGTTTGTACTGTTTTTTGACGTGGTCATATATGGCAGTTTGTAACTTTTACTTTTTTGACAATAGTTTATTTATTATTTATTTTCCAAAATAAATTCATATCTCGTAAGAGACAATGTATATCATCCAAATGTCAAATATATTTAAAAACTAGTTGACCCGACAGATGTTGTCTTATCCAAATTTCAATAAATTTGTTTGTGATCGTTTTGTGAATTTGTGAAAAGCTATTTTAAATGTGTAAACAAAGTAAAAATGAGGGGGGGGGGNAGTGATCATTGTATCTGTTAACGATTATTACCAAGGATATTTAATTTAAGGAGGAGTTCATTCAGAAGTACGCCAATGGGAAATTTTGATTTTTGCGGTTTGTCCAAATTTTCCAACTTTTCACTGCAATTCTCACGAACTTCTTTTCCTGAAGACTTTTCCAGGACTATAACTAAAAAAATAAATTAAAAAAATTACGCATATCCATCGTTCGAAACGTGAGTTACTGTTAATTATTTTATGTTGAATGAAAATGGGAGACGGGACCGAGATTCGAACTCGGGAATTAACATAATATGTTACCTAGCGGCGAAGCTCACCGCAATTTAAGATATTTCTGTGTGTTTGTGAGTTATGGTCTTGAGTTCA
Organism: Laupala kohalensis; assembly: GCA_002313205.1. Lineage (NCBI taxonomy): Eukaryota > Metazoa > Arthropoda > Insecta > Orthoptera > Trigonidiidae > Laupala > Laupala kohalensis. Next base: position 45,262 of record NNCF01127390.1, read on the forward strand.
TACAAAAATCCCACAAAAAAAAACCTCTTAAACTTTTTCCCGAATTTTCCAATGTTTCTTTCCCTAAAAACCTAATTCTGACTATTACGAACATTTAAAAAAATTAGCCAAATCGATCCAGCCGCTTTCAAGTGATGCGCTTACCAACAAACAGCATTTAATTTTTATTTATATAGAATCCATCATTGTGATTGGTGAGGTATGTTGGCGAGTGTCGTGTACCTGGAAGTTCCTGCGAATAGCTTCTTCGCTGAGCGGCTGCTCCGAAGTGCGATAGTTGTAGCCTCCGCCGCCGTTCTGCAGGAAAGGGTTGGTAGGAGCTCCTGCAACGACAAGCACGCAGTCATTCAATCAATCAATCAATCCTGCGACGTCACGTCGCTACAGCTCTACGCGGGAGCACTACATCCATTGAAATGATTAGTAGCTTTTCTTTAGCTAAAGAGATATTGACTGTTCTATAGATGTTTTAAAATGGAACCATAGTTTTTTCTTCTCTCAGCTATTTCAAAGCCTGTTGAAATACTAATACAGCGGGACCTCTCTTAATCGGCTTCTCGGATTTATCGGCCCATCGCGTGGAACAGCTTTTTTATTTGTATTTCAGCGTGTAACTTGCTTTTGCTTCCGGAGACCAGATTAGTTTATTGTCCTCCGTGTTGTCGTACTCAGTTTGTAATTGCTTTTTTTGACAAATTTATTTATTTATACATTTACTTATAGCAACACTTCATTTCAATTCGTGAAATGATGAACCCCATATCTCGACTATGATATATTAGTGCTATACTATTTTTTTAAATTCTTCATAATAATTCATAAGAGAAAACAATGCAGATGTCTGTTTAAAATATAGGATTTTTAAAGTTATCAACATTTATAGTTTTGAGAGGTATAATTTTGGGCCTTTGCTGAGACTCCAAGATGGGGGAGAAAGAGTTAATTAGTTTCGAAAATCGAAGTGAGAAGAAAAATTTGAAGTGGAACGCAAACATGAGTGTACCGCATAAGAGGTGATAAAGAGGATAAAAGAAATGATATGATATATACTAAATATATAACAAATAAGAGAGACTGACGAAAATTGTAAAAAGGAAAAGAAGAAAAAAAAATTAATTTGAAGGAGACCTTGACAGTGCTAGGAGACATGGGACTCAAGACCAAATGGAAATGGAATTGTATTATCTGTGCTCACCTTGCTGCCCTGGTATACCCAGACTGCCGTCGGCCGCTTGATAGCTCGTAGCGCCGTAGCTCGCATCCGGCCCTGCCAACTCGTGCAGACGCGTAGAGGACAGCGCGCGTGGTAAGGGGTTGCTGGGGACGCCGTGCGGGGCCAGGTGGGCCGTCTCTTCAGCCACTTGGTGCGGGTCTTCGGTCACCGGTAGCTCCGACACGAACCCGGTGTCACGGCGGTAGAAGTTGATGAAGATGAAGGCGGCCAGCACAATGAGGCAAAACACGCCGTAGCCGCAGAAGGTGGCCGTCGTGCCTACACACACACACACACAAAGGTAAGGACTTCCATTTCACTCTCACACGACACATTTCGAGTCACAGATAACACAGGCACGCAAAGAAATAAAAAGCCCCACTCAACTTTCCAATTATTATTCGTAACAAAAAGGCAATAGAACTAAAACTCGCGTATTGCAACAAAATTAAAAGAAAACAGAAAAATCACCTCCAGAGAAGAATTGATGATATAAAATAATTATCAAACCCGTATTTATACTTATACTCATTACTCACTCACTAGTCACTCGCTCAATACTCACTCACTACAAAAACTCCACACTCGTTAAGACTTGGACTGCCTCTGATTGTCGTTTAATATTAAAATCCTCGTTTGGTAGAACTTACACATGCCTTACGGGTGTACGAACGCTATGGAAACAACAAAGAGACTACCGTAAAATGAAATTCGTTGAAAGTAGATTAATAAATTAAGATTTCTCGAATAGTTTACGCAACGTATTTTATAAATAGGAATGTTAATTTTGTGTTATACTACAAAGGATAAAGAAGAGTATTTTAAGGTCAGGCTCTCCTAGAGTTATTTCGTCAAGTTTGGTGGTAGTGAATACAACTTTTGAGATGAAAATATCACTAAGTCGAGTAGTATACGACATACGGGGATTCAATAGAGTAGATTGGCAGTTCTCCCAAATTTGGTAACTTTTCAGAGGGCAGCTAAACTATAGTACACTCCTGAACAGCATCTGCAAATTCAAGTACAGAATTATCTTACACCTTACACCGCGCAGGATTAGAATACCTCCTTAAATACATACCTTCAAACTATAATTAACTCATGCAGCTACAGTATATTTCTCCTGAAGGTTTGGCTCGTCAGATCCCTCCGCGAGTTTTTAGATAATCAAGAAATAGTTTTTCTCTTTTTTACACGTCAATTCCTCGGATTTATAAAACGCAGATTCAAATTTATTGGATCAACACGGAATTTTTGTACATACAAAACGTTTAAGTGCGAATCTCGCGAAATCATTTGATCTTTGAACTCTGCGAATTTACGTTAGAGGCTCCAAGTGTCAAATATTTTCTCTTTTATAATGTCTCAGATAGAAGGGATTAAGACCCTATCTCAACTATGGTTGTTTTATGAAAGAAGTGGATGAAGCATTTGTGAAGAAGTTAATGTATATTATGTACGACTTTCTGAATACCCGGCGACGCCCGGAAATTTGTTATTTGTAAAACCCATTCGCCGGGAACCGCGCCGGTCGAATTTTCCCTTCGAGGCAAGAGACAACGTCGGCAGCGCGGCTGCGCCATTTCATTAAAATGCTTTTAAAATCTAAACCATTTTACGATTTAAAGATGTTTTTAATCTTCGTTAAATACACAAAACAAAATAGTAAACTTTATGATTGGTTTCTTTCCTTCTTGATTTATTCTCTTAAATTTACGTATTTTAACACTCCTATTTTTAAAAACGTTTTTTTTCTTCAATAATGTGGGTGAAGCTTCGTAGATAGGCATTTGTTGTCGCAGACTTTTTTCGTAGAACTCTTTGAAGTGAACAAAGATTTTGCGCTTCACAGTAGTCACCTGTCTCTAACCGTTTAGGCGGTGTAAACGTTTATACCTCTCTTTTTTCCCGATTCCATCGACATTTATGGTGAAAATAATTTTATATCTTTCTCTTCACACATTTAAAAACATTAAAGTTAGCCCATGTTCATCGTGAACATCTTAAGTATCTCTTTGCCAAATTTCGTCGCGATCGGTGCAGTGGTTTAGTCGTGATGAAGTAGCAGAGAGAGAGAGAGAGAGAGAGACTTTCGCGTTACGCAGTTATATCGTAGTATGGATATTGTAAAGCTTATAACGGAATGTGATTTACTTGTTGGCGAAATCTGAAAATTCAATTTTTCGGTCATCAAAATACTCGCGGAGGAACTGGACGAGCTGAGCGTGGGGGAAAACGACGGCGCTCAAAGATTCCAAGATTTGTGAGACGGCGGAAAAGAACCTGTTCTCTCTGGTGACGTATATATTAAATGTTGAAAATAATGTGGCGATGTAAAAGTTATGAAGACACAGAAGTCGCGAGCAAATTGACTCTACAGCGACTTCCTTATGCGCTGGTGGAGGGGTCCTCCAAATCCTGTTACATATAGATGTGATTCGATTTAGAGTGAAATATACTATATTTTTTTCATAACAGTAGAATATATAATTGCTGAGATTATCAAATACTACTCTAATCTTTAGTTTAATTTTTGAACCCCCAGGGGATTTACATCTAGTAAGTACGTGTTTGGCGAACACGCGGCCCCGAGCTGAGTCTGGCATTACTTCCACTTACTTGTGCAAAGCTCCTTCCTTTCTCTTTCCTGACCTCCCTCGGTCACCTCTTGTTCTTTTCGATCCCGACGCCATTGGGGCTAGGGTATCTTTCATTTTCTTTTTTTATATATGTAATGTATTTTTAATAATGAGATAAGTAATGTATTGAGATATGTTGATATTTGAGTTTTGAGTTGTAATTCAGGAGGGTTTTTAGTGGGTATGGTTGAGTCCTTTGATGTCCACATGAGCCGTAAAGCCCCACAAAAAAAAAAAAAAAAAAAAAAAANAAAAAGAAAAGCGAACGTTCCTTCCTCTATCCAGTTCCTCCTAGTATCAATAACTCTAACTATTACTAACTACTCCTACTATAACCCCTCCACGTGGGCCAAGTTGTTGGTAAACCCAGCTGAGCGGCTTAAGCATCTACTAACAATGACCTACCACCCAACTCTTAACTCCTTTCGCTCCATATAGATAGGCTTCAATAGCACTAAGCTACATTTCCCATTTACAATAACACTGCAATAAAAAACTGCTCAACTGCTCCCCCCACCTTAGCATTCATTTTATACTAGCTGATTAGCCGGCATTGCCTGGAATCTTTCTTACACTTACCTACTTTTACTCAAGAAAAAATAAAAATCTATCTGTATTGAAAGATTAAAATACTTTTACTTACTCATTTTTAAAACCGTACATAGCATCCTAATTTTTCAAAATCATTATAATACAAATTAATACAAAACTCGACTGTATGCAGAGTACAGCGTCGGTCGAATTTTCGCTTCCGAGGCATATGACGCCACTACATTATTACATTATTACAAAACTAAAATTATATTAAATATTGTTCAAAATATTTGTATGGCATTACCTATTGCAGCTTCTTTTATTCTCCATTGCTCATCCTCTTACTAATATAACTCATTTAACTCTATCACTTTAGAGAATTACTTTATAAACACTAAGAATGCATGGATTTTTGGTAATTATAGCTTGCCGTTGCAAGCAACACTTAAGGTCCCTAAGCCCAGGATAAGAGACGATAAAATAGTATTACGTTTCCTTTGCCTATTTCACATGACGTATCGTTAACGATGCCTAGGAAATGCTTTTGAAATGAAAATGATTTCCCACTTCACCTGATGGTTTCAGCCCCCTAGGGGACTTACATCTAGTAAGTACGTGTTTGGCGATCACGGGGCTCCCATCTGAGTCTAGCATTACTTCCAATTACTTGTGCCATGCTCCTTCCTTTCTCTTTCCTGACCTCCCTTGGTCACCTCTTGTTCTTTTCGATCCCGACGCTATTAAGGCTAGGGTATCTTTCATTTTCCTCTTTCCTCTCATTTTTTGTCCTACCCCTCATTTTTTGTCCCCCTTCATGTTATGTGCCCCCCTCATTTTAGCCTCCCCCTCCATGATGTATGTTGTGAGATATGTTTTGGTGTATTGTAGATCAGGAGGGTTTTTAGTGGGTAGGGTTGAGTCATGTTGGCTCTCCCTAGTGCGTAACTGCATTTTCCCTACCTGTACTGAATGTTAGGGCTCCAATGACCTTTGACGTCGACATGTGCCGTAAAGCCCCACAAAAAAACAACAACTGATGGTTTCAGGTAATCTTCACCTTTTCTACGCAGTGTACAAATCCCGATTTCCTATTCTTTGTCGGTAACGCTTATAATGTTAGCACGAAATTTTTGTTATTTTTCTTAAACTATTCTCTGTAAATTGCCATGATCTACATGTGTGATTCATAAATGTTAATGGCAAGATAGAATTGGTGTGCAATGATCTTTAGTATTCTGAGCTTCTCATTTAAGATATAGGACAGGAAAGAATGACGAATTTAGAAACAACGCTTGGAGGTCGCCACAGGACCGTCTCAGAGGAGATCTGTGGAGATCTAGAAAACTCGGAGTCGCACTCTCTCTCTCTCTCTGCGCGATGTGAAGAAAAAATAAAATCGAAGACATTTAAAGTAGATATACATCAGGAAATATGAAAGAAACTTTGATTGAGAGTTCAGGATGGTAGCGTTTATCATTCACTTTCAGGAGGCCTCTTCCGAACACTTCATCAGTGAAGCAAATGTAAAAGTTAATGTATTGTTCTTTTTTAAATTTCATTGCTTTAAAGGAACTTGAGTTCTCATCAAAACTATTTGAATGGATGAAATATTAAATTGGTCCGAATTGAACGTAAAATGTAATTCAACCGTTGTGCGACATGGAAGGGTGTAATTTATTTTTCGTCTTTTGAAAGTTTGAGTTGCATTTTATCCTTTTGACGTAAAACCCTGATCTGTGCCGCTCTCCAAGACAAAACAACCGTCTCTCCGCACAGTAATGTAATACTATCTATTTATAGACTACTAGATCGTTCAGCAAACGGTCTTTGAATTATTTAAAGAGCTTCCGATCAACTGTGGAGGCTTTTGCAAGAGCAGATGTGTTATACGATCACTCTGGATAATTTAATGCGCGAGAGTGTGTGTTCAGTGCATGGAGAATGAACTCAGCGAAAGAAAGAATGAACTCAAGGAGGAAGACAGAATGAACTCAGCGAAAAGGAAGGGAGTCCGTCCACAGACGGATTTAGAGGGTTAACTTTGATGCTGACATAAAGCATGACTACGGAGGTTGGATATGGGTTATTTCGTACGCCACTGTAAATACGGCCATACAAGATGAAAGCGCAGGACGTGTGCAAACTAAAAAGGTGATTTTGACGTTAATATTCTTATCCCTTTACACGACAAAAATAATGATAGAAATGAAAAGCGAAGTTTATAAACACCATTTTTCGAATAATCTACAGTTTGATAATAATTCGTACTTGTGAAATAAATTTTTTGTGTAAAATATAAATTTGTTGATATTCGATTGACATGACTCGTAGGTAACTTCTTTTCTGGAGTGTGCTGAAATTTTCAATCCGCCTCTGCCTTAGGGCCCTTGATCGGAATTGATGGGATGGTACCTTGCTTGCTTCCTGGGAGTGAATTAGATAATTGCCCTCCAGTGGTCATACGCAGTTTGTACTGCTTTTTTGACAATAAATGAATTATTATGTAATAAATCAAGCTTATGCGTAAAAGAAGAAAAATGATTTGCCTATATTTAGGTAAACATCAACATTTTAATTTAACAACGCGCGACGCCTCAACATTTAGAGGCCGAATTCTGAGTCGAGTTTTCACCAGTCGTGAAAGAAACCATTCCCCCCCCCTAAAAATGTCAATCATGGGAAAATATTACTGTAGAAGTTTTAAGAAGTTTTTCCCTCAAAATGTTGATGGTGCGTCATTCCTTTGAAAGCACCGACAGAATGAAATGTTCACCGTTCATCAGTCATCCTTTGTCGTAATAATCCTGTTAATGGCTACGCCGTTGATTTAGACCCAGTATACATCTCTTCTCCTACATGTTATTCATTGATATTAATGTGAATTAGGGAGTGATATTATTCATCTTTCAAAAGGTCTTTGTTGATTGGATCTAGAAATTGAATGAATTGGTCGGATGTGTGACATTGATACAGGTTTATATGGAAATGCTTGTACTACACGGGAGCTTTCTCTGGTTCACACAAAGACGTCTAATAGATGCGAAACTTGAATGTGGAATCTATTGTTCTTAATCTTGATAAATTTGTTATTAAAATGTGGTTCGCAGATCCCCAGGGAGCGCTACATTCCCTGCTTTTTTCCTGCACGAAAATAAATTGCGTAAGTGATTTTTTTTCTCTTGAAAATACTATTTCTTTCCACATGAAGTTTTTTCAACTCTTCGTATATTTATTTGTAATCCATTGAAGTATATACCAGAGAATTGCGTTAAATCTTCTCATTATAAAAATTTACCGCGCCCAAGATTGGATAGACTACAAAAAGCTGAGGCCGAATATATTTTTCAAAAATTTGCTTCTAATTCCCCCTCTCTTTCTATTTTCTCTATCGAATACAGAAGGAAGAAAAACCTTTTCTTTGCATTTGAGCTGATAGAGGTGGAACCTGAAACGTATACTCAAATCCGTGCGGGTGTATTTTAATTGTATTCTAGTTTTCATTTTCTTTAATATCAAAATGACTGCGATGGCTTCTTCAACCTGGTTGCATTTCAGTACGTGATACCGAATGAAAGATGTTGCATATGATAGACGTGTGGGACTGACATGTTTAACGTTCTGAAGTGACTGTTATTTATTTTTATTTATGACTACCAAATGAAATTAAAAAATTGTTTCATTGGATTTTATTTTTATTGAGAATCCAATATTCTGGAACGGAATAATTTGTGGGTGCAATACCACACGCTGGAAATCGAAATATCGTAAAGATGAAAATATGAAACTATCGAATGGATGGAAGAGCATTAAGGGAGGAACCATAGGTGAACGTGTAGTTTTTGTATCTCGTTAGGGGTTGTTCACAAATTACATAAGACGCTTTAGAGGGGGGAGGAATGGTTTACTAATAGCGTGGAGTATCTTCCGAAGATTATATTAGTGACTGACGAAGGCGAAATCCGAAAGATTTTCTTGAAATATGTGAGTTTCTTCTGTGTGTTTTATTACCGAGTTTTTCATTGTATTCGAAGCTGTTTAATTTATGGAGAACAGAAGTGTCGCTTCATTTTCAAGATTGCCATAAAATGCTATTTAAGGTATTCGAATTATTTGAAATCATGATGTGACACAAGTGCGAGGAACTTTCACAATTTGAGTTTGTGCAGTTTGTGTTTTTCTCTTCCTTTATTTGGCAAAATCGTCGAATTAGATTTGTACGATCGAAATTTATTTGGAAAAAAAACAAAAAGAATATAAATTATATATAACGTCTTTTTACTCTCTGATTAACTATGTAATATAAAAGCTAATTACCCGGTGTTGCCCGGAATTTATTTTACTTTTGAGACCAACGAACCCATTCAATCGCAGGTCGAATTTTCGCTACCGAGGCAAAACACAACGGGGCACCAGTTCGGCAAAACGCTTTTAAAATATCTGCCATGCGACTAAATTTTTGGATTTAAATATGTTTTTGTCTTTGTTAAATGCACCGAACAAAAAAATATTAAATTTGTTGATGATTGATTTTTTCCTTCCTAAATTGTGCTCTTAAATTTACGTATTTTAACACTCCTATTTCGAATAACTATTTTTTTAGAAATTTTGTAGATATATGCTGTCGCGGACTTTTTTCCTTGTAGAACTCTCTTTGTGGATGCCACTATGAAGCCACTCATAGTTGTCATCTTATCTCTAACCGTTTAGGCGGCGTAAGCAAATCTTCGTTTTTTCCCGATTTCATTGTCATTTATCGTCAAAGTCATTTCTACCTTTCTTTTCATACATTAAAAAAATAAAAGTTAGGTTATGTTCATCCTGGACATCTTTAGATATCTCCTTTTGCCAAATTTCATCACGATCGGTTCCGTAGTTTAGTCGTGATTAAGTAACAAACAAACAGACAGACACACTTTCGCATTACGCAGATGTACATTAAATAAATAACTTTATTGTCAAAAAAGCAATTACAAACTGCCATGTATGACCACGTGGAGGACAATAAACTAATTTACTCTCCGGTAGCAAAAGCAAAGGGACGTATTCCATCAATTGCGATCAAGGGCAATTCCTAAGGCAGAGGCGGATTCAAAAAAATTCAGCAAAAGTTCCTAGATAAGATAAAAAGTTAGCTGCGAGTTATAATACATATATAATGTCAATATGTTTGTAATTTAACACAAAAAATTTATTTTACATGTACAAATTATTATCGAATTGTAGATTAATATTTGTTGGATTAAAATTATTTGCAGATACATTAAAGACAATCAATGACAAGATACAACAATGACTTATTATCAAGATCACACGAGGGATGAAATCACACTTTCACCGCAGTGTAGAAGCAGAGAGAACAGAATTTTAACAGAATGAACCTCCTTCATTGTCAATGTTTTTAAAATTTGACATGTGATATATCACGACATTTGTTACTGGCACTTCAACATTTGATCTATGTAATATTACAACCTTATGGATTATACTGAACCAGAAGCGGAGGTTAAAGTCTTAACCTTGAAACGTTGTTGTTCTCAACTACAGTGAAAATGTGATTTTACGCGTCGTGTGATCTTGATAATAATTTCTTCTCTGTATAAAAATTCTTTACGATGTTATGTTATCCTTTACACTCTCTTTGAACATTATCCGTCGTCTTTACTTCGTTACATCTTCACAACAGGTGGTTTTTTTTGTTTGCAACGCGACCCAGTGGTAACGTCCTCGCCTTGAGAACCAAAGTACTCTGGTTCGAATACCGGTGCTACCGGACGTTGATCCAAAAAGATTGTAAAAAAAAAAGAAAAAAGTTTTGTATCTAGTTATTGATTGTCTTTAATGTATTTGTACATAGAAAATAATATTGAGAGATTGAATTAATTAACTGCACAGAGAGAGAAAGAAAGAAGGGTACCGTAGTAGCTGACGAAGATTCCTCCGATGACAGCACCGCAGCCGCGTCCCAAGCCGTGGTGGATGCCTTGGAGAACTCCTTGAGCCGATGAGCGCAGCTGCTGGGGAGTGTTGTGTGCGATGTACGAACAGCACGCTGCCCACACCGCCGCGTGGGTGATGCCTGATGGCGCGCAGCACAGACACACAAACACATAGTATGTCAAAAACAATTATTATATTTATTTATTTATTTATTCTTTTACATTAGCGAACGTGTGAGCCACCTCCCAAATGGATCAGAATAAACATTCATATGAACACGTAAATTTGAACAGTAATTTACTCTAAACTTTTTAATACAAAAAAGTAAAGAGTAATTGAGATAATTTTATATTCTTTTGAAATATATAATAAATATTGTAAAATTAATCACCATTTAAAAAAAATACACATCACTGGTGCGATCGATATGAGTTTTTGTTGCCAAGAAAACGACATTTGATGATGGGGGTGGGGGGCGTCTACTTAAAGATTCTTCCGCCCCTCTCGGCTCTCATCAGAGAGGAAGGAATGCTACAGTTCATTTACTTAGTTGTTACTAAATAATTATTTTTAATTCAAGGATGGAGGTCAGGGAATCTTTCGCGAAGTACCTATGCGAATTTTTCTGCTTTTCAGTTTATCACATGATGACGGGGGTGGGTGGGATGGACGCAAAAATTTGCAAAAAATAAAAAAATTGTGAATAAAAGAACAAAATCAGTAATACCAAGATTCAGAACTTTTTCACGTGACCTAAAAAACGTTTGAAGGATTTAACAATTCAAAATTATATCTATAACCTAATAATTTTTTAAAAATTCTAATTAAAATGTACACATACGTTATTACATGTACACAAGTATTACAAGGTTTGTGTATATTTTAATTAGAATTTTAAAAAAATTTATTGGGTATTATTGTAATTATAGTGTAATGTGTATCATGTTCGTATAGGCATAGTTAAGGCAAATGTGTATAAAAATTCCTTTGTTTGTTTACAAATGTTTAGATGAAGATACAAAATATGTATCGAAACGTTGGAAAGTAATTATTGTTTTTTGTTTTTTTTATTTTACCTGAACGCAAAAACCGCATCCCATTATGAATTTACGATCCAACAAAATGGAGGATGTTAATGATATCTTTTAATTTGATCCGATCAATTGTGAGAGAAGAGGGGAATAAGAGGTTTCGACGTTTGTCTCATATTGTTTCTATCGTGAACACCGGTCACTTGTGGTCAGTTGTGGTCACTAGGTTTCGGAGTCGTCTGCGGTGCACTTCAGAGGCAGGGCATCGGGTTGGTGATTTATTCGTGTGGTTTTATGTCGGTCGTCAGGTTCCGTCTGCCATCGTGGCGGAGATGGAAATGGTGAACAGACACCTATGGAAGATCAGAGGGGGGTGCGGGGAGCGGAGTATCGGGTCAGAATCCTTTGCGATCGATGCAGGACATCCCGAATTCGATCCTGGACTTTGTTTATCTGCTCATAGTTATCATACGTCTGCTTCAAGTGTTGGTAAATGAATAATTTGAAGAAACATTAAACATTTAAAAAATATTACATGCAACATTTGAACTGAAATAATATGGAAATATTTCCTAAAATTCCGTATTAACGTGGAACCGACTAAAGAAATAGATTTCATAGAAAATATTCACTGCCAACTGAGAAAATTGACAGCCATCTTTTCAAAAATAAATAAAAAAATTCTCTTGTGTGTCTCTTTTAGAGAAGATATAATATTCTATGTGCTTACCATTAATAAATACACATGTATTCAACCCAAAATTATTTGTTGAAACTACTCTCTGAGTGTACCACAGAAACCTGCTGCAAATTTCATCTGCCATGAACCGTGTGTAAGATATGTGTCACGATAATATAACATGCACTTCTAGAAAAAAATAACATTATTCTTTTCACTTTGACCAACGTTTGCACAAAATCAATACGGAACTATAGTATCGTTTTTTATTGTTATTTCAATGGTCTCCGTGGTTCCGGAAGGGAGTTTGGGATGTGATGAAGAGCTGGTCCTATTTTTATATTCGTAATTGTGTTTTGCTTTTAAGGAATGTAAAGTTTTAGTTTGTTTTGTTTTTCTTAATAAAAAGATTGACGTATTTTATGTTTCTAAAATAAGTGGTTTGTATACAGTTTTAGTCCAGGAGAATTTTTAACTAATAAATTCTCCGTTAGAAAAATTCAAAAATAAAAGGAACATTCCCCGTTACGTTACCTGTATTATATAGGAAAAAACCTTGTTTCTTCTCCCCCATAATTCTACTCAGTGTCACTGCCGTCTTGTCATCCCCTTCCCGACACTGATATCAATGATACGCAACCCTCGGTGACTTGCTAGTTACATTGTGTTACGAAATATTTATGAGTAATTAAAAGCTGTTTTGTGAACCAGATTTTAGTTCTGCAAATTTTCACTTTTAGTTCTGTATTTCCCCATTTATCGTCTTTTCGTGAGTTGGTTTTTTCCGCAAAGGCAGCCACCCCGACGATGCCTCACAGTGACGAGATAGTAGATAGGGGCACTTTCCTGAGGGACGGAGAACTCACCCACCTTGCATGAACTCGAAGGGCAGCACCCACCAAGGGTTGGTGATGTAGGCGATGTATAGGAAGCGCAGCACGTTGCCTGCCAGCCCGAGGCACAGCACTTTCACGTGGCCCATCTGGCGGATGAGGCGGAAGCTGAAGAAGTAGGCGAAGATCTCGCTGATGTGGTTGATGACGGACGCCACGCCGAACAGCGTCGGCGACCCCCCGTAGTCCTTTAAAAAAAATAAAGCAGCACACATTGGACTTGAACACGAGGGGAATTGACTGGCTTGCTGAAGGAAGACGAGAAGAAAGTATGGAGGAGATCGTGTGCGTAGTACTGGTCACATCAGTCAGAGAGGGGAATCGAGTTCCCCCACCCAAGTCGATGTGCGAGAGAGACAGAGAGATAGCAAACTTCGTTTTCTCCTTCCGACAACCGGTACACGAAAGACGGCTGCTCGGTCTCTATCATGTTTCGGTCTTTGATTCGCATGCGCTTGTTCGGTGCGGTTACATTAGAGGGTTGTGCCACAGTGTGGGCACAAAATGACGACCGACGTTACTCTCCGTATATATATATATATATATATATATATATATATATATATATAT